>MU623497.1:0-75780 GCA_025201765.1 Daldinia sp. FL1419 | reverse complement strand
AATTGGTAATAATTTATTTAAAGTTAAAAATAATATAAATAAAATTATTTTTAATTAAACCAAATTATATTTTATTATTTTAATATATAATAAATTATATATATATATATTATTATATTATTTATTAATTTTATTAATTTTTTTTATAATAAATAATAAATATACCCTTAATATTTAAGAAAAAATTTCAATTTAATTTTAACCTAATTATTTTAAAAGATATAATTATATAATTACTTTTTTATATATAATAATAAATATAATTTATAAAATAATTATTTTTCCATAATTTATCCAAATTATAAGAATAATATTATTATAATAAAATATAATATATTAAATAATAATTACCTACCTTTTTTTTAATTTAAATTTAAATATATTATTAATAATATTATAATTTAATATTATATTAATAATAATATTTATAAATACTTATTCTAATTCATATTTATCTTAAAAATTACTTATATTTTATATATATTTAAAAAATAATATAATATAATTATTAAATAACATATACTATATTATTAATCTAATTAAACCATTTAAAAAACCAAATTTTTAAATAATAATATAAATATATTTAAAATTAAAAAAGGTAATATTTAAACTATTAATGAAATTTGGGATTAATTAAAATATTATTAATTATATTATTGTTAAATATTATATAAAAATAAAAATTAATGATTTTTACCTTTCAAATCTAATTATATATTAATATCATAATAAAAAAATTTAAAAAAATATTAACAGGTTTTAAAATATCCATTATTAACCCTTAATATTTATTTAAAATAAATAAAGTTCTTCCTTATTTTATTATTATTTAATAAAAATAATAATTAAATAATATATTAATAGGAACCTAAAATTCCTAATTATATATAATATTCTTATTCTTTTATTATATTATATAAAAATTAAATATAAAATTTTATATTAATTATTATTACTTTTAAATATTTATAAATTAAGAATATTTATTATTATTATTAAATTATTAATAATTTTTATAAAAAAAAATTATTTTTATATAATATTATAATTAATAACCTTAAAAAATCACATTCATACCTTAGATTAGAATTTTTGGCATGACACGCACAGCCCCACAGATACATCTGCACGGACCATACCAAGTGGTGGCTGTGGTGGCTGATAAAAATTTCTAATCTAAGCTCACTAAGATAACGTTTTAATAGACCAATGAAGAGATATCTCGCTTGGGTTGACTGGTCGTGGGCTAGTGATACAGTATGTCATAACGTATAAATACGGTAAAACCACAACTCCAGATTGTTACTGCTTTAATTACCGCTTTACCGCATCCGGGGGATATCTTCTGTACATAGGTAGGTACCTACTTACGACTTTTATGAGACAATGGCATCAACTTGAAGAATTCTATCTACCGAGAAATTGTTTTCGGACGTACATAAAATAAAGCTCAAGTACCATTTTCCCACGCACGACTTAGGCGTGTCTCTACGGGAAATTCGTAAAATTACCTTCTTCATCCGCAAGCCACTTGGCTGCATAAGGATTCTTGGGCCTCATAAGTATAAGGGAAAACTAATTATATCCGTACTCTAAATGGACACGTCCGTCTAAAATGGTTTCGTTTTACGGGTGGGAGGTACATTGATGAAAACCTTCGTTGATACTTTTCACGCGTGCGCGCTAGATATATCGCCTTCGAGTGATAATGGTGGACTTTCACTTGTGGATATATTATCGAGGACGCGGAGACGAGGATCATATTTTCTACTGCTGTAACATCGCGTTTCTGCGGGGAGGGAAAAACAGGGTAGTCATCTTGATCTTACCATCAGCTGACAAGGGTAGATATTTTATCTTCCAATCCATGACCCTTGTTTCAGCCGCAAAGCAGTCCCGCTATCGTGAAATGCTGCGACCATGAAGCGTCGCGGTGACACTTCATCTCGTTTTACGTATCTACTTCGACGACACTAGAGCGTTTTGAGCGGTTCCTTCTTCATCGTGCGGCTGTCGCTATTTGTGGTTACCCTTTCTTGGCGTAGATCAAGGGACTTTGCGCTGTCTTAGCTCAGAATACTAGCTGGTTGTTCTACTGCATGAACAACAGGTTATCATGGGCTCTTTCAGCTGCCGATGCCCTTGCGCCCGGCATCTGAGTGGCTTCTACCTGATCCCGTCGTCCCCAAGCAGCTTAACCCTATTGGTAGGAGGCCGAGTCACAGCCTAAGCAGGGCGTTCGCCGTCTGTGAAAAAGCAGACGGGGCCTGGCGCGTACATATGAAGCGGTCGATTTCCCTCATTCCGGGCTGTCGACATTTCTAGCTTTCATTCGTAGCCATTTCTTCTCGTCTGTGAGCCTTTTCGACGTGGTTCTTCTTTACACATTATCCCTTCGTGTATCATGATGGAGCAGCCATCGTCAAAATACTCCAACCAGCGAGTTGCTGGAAAGGAGCATATTCCTCTATACCCCAAGGGCTTCGCAGCGATCCGTATCATCCAGCTAGTTATCGCCATCATATGTTTGGGATTGAGCGCTTTCGGTATCGTCTACCTTGTCTTTGCCGGAGATGCCCTAACGCTTTTTACCGTATGTCGATCAATACACTTCGAATTATATGTTACGAAAATACTAATAGGGTGACTAGTCTATTGCGACCCTAATCACTAGCATATATTGCCTCGTCGCCCATTTTGGACCTGCTAAAGCCTATAACTACTGGGCAATACTTGGCTTGGATATATTCCTTGTCATCTTTTGGCTCATCTCATTTGCCATCCTGGCGGCACAAATCGCATCCGCGTTCGCTTATTATCACACCTATAGCGACTTCTACGATGATTATTACGATATGAGCGACTATGACGCTGCGGTAAACACGTACGGCGGCTGCTTAGCTGCTGCGGCGGGACTGGGTGGCGTAGAGTTGTAAGTTTCTAGGGAGGTTCTTCAGTATATTTACGTCTTGCTAATATTATTTAGTCTTCTTTACGTCATCTCGCTTTCGATACACGGCGTGATGCTACATCGACACCGAAGTGCTGGTTTGAAGGCTATGCCTAACGCCGGGGAGGTTAGTGGTGCAGATACCGGTGTTGGACTGCCGGCCGGCGGAGAGAAGTTCCAGATGCAACCTCAGGCTGCGCAAGTCTATCAAGATCCTAATTCTACCGCGGGACATGCCCCGCCTCCTCAGGGTTTCTATCCGCCGCAGTCTCCATCTCCGCTCTCGTCTCAGCCTACCGGCGATACCTATGTTCAGCCTCAGCAGATGGGAAATCCCGGTCAGCCTATATACGAGATCCCCGGCCAACCCCAACAGTACCATGTAGCCCAATGATTTGGGGACGCACGCGATTGAGGGTAAGGAATGTTGGTATTTACTTTATATGATGAAAAGCGGGCTATATTTCTGGGCTTGTTTGGCAGAGCGAACATTTGAAAAAAAAAAAAAAAAAAAAAAAAAAAAAAAGGGGGGGGGAGGAATTCTATATTTAGGGCCAAGCAGCCTTTCAACTTTTCTCTTCGATAAGTACTTCTTCTACGCTGAAACGGAAGACAAACTCGAGATTGGACTTTGTGAATTCTCTGCACTTTGTGTAGTTAAAGAAACGTGGTTTCGACAGTGCTGCTTGCGACCTCTGGAATGTCTTCTTTCAACATGTATAACTGAAACCGGGAATAGCCATACGGAAACATCCAATCACGTCTCAGAGATTTTAATTGTTGTCTAAGACCATTATTGTGATGCCCTCTTTGTCTGCTTGGTATCTTCTCTGCGAGCCGTTAATTTTAGATGTTCCTTTAATTGAAGTTTCTCATAAACTTCTAGCCTTCGCTAATTAAAACCTGCTTTGGCCATCACTTAACTCATAGCAGCATTACTCCATTTCATATACAATTATACACATACTCGCTTACATTATTTATACATCTAAGAGATCAGCAATAATATAAGAAGTAAAAAGCATTATCCCGCATACGTATTTAACATGTCAGGAACATTAGACGGCGATAAGCTGGCACCTTCTACGCCAGGGAGGCGCAGAGCTCTCTATACGCCACGGGACACGGACGTGAGAGAATACCCCAAAAACATTTTTGAACACATCGCGTACGGGATATTTGGCGACCCAGACCACAAATGGGGCCCGTTTGCCAGGCACGTCCGCGCGGCTAAGAAGGAAGGACGTTGGCGGGAGTGGAAGCTCCGCGATATCGTGAATGAGGAGCCTGAGGACTCTGGAGACGAAACGGACGTCTCGTTCAGGAGGCGAGGCAGCAGGAGTGGTCGGAAACAAAAATATAGATTAGCCGACGAGCTGAGGCATGATACCCGTCCTGCACATATCGACTTTGAGGGACTTCTCGGCCGCGTAGCCCATCCTGGTGACTATGACGATAATTTCTACAAGCAGCATTATTCCAACCTCTTCTCCAAGACAGTAGAGTTTGCGGCCAAATGGTTCGACGGCAACGTGAACTTGGATAGCTTTAGCCATCCGGACCAGGTCTGGACTGCCAACATGACGGAGCAATTTGCCGAATACGCTCGTCTAGTTGCCCATGAAGACCGAGGAAACGGCGGATGGCCCGTAATACTAAACGATGCAACTCAGCGAAAATGGCTGATTGTCGGCATCTTGGGCCAGGTTATGGAGAAGAAAATCTTTAATGAGCTACTTTTCGGAGCGGATGAGGATACCGCAGAAGAATTAGAAAGACTTGACTTTAAGTGGATGGAAAAAGAAGGTGGGCTTTAGAACCCTTCAAGTTTTCTAAGTGATTGATTTACTGACACTTTTCTACAAAGGTTACGACCGTAAGACCGCTCGCGCCATCACCGCAAAGTATGGTGTAGAGGGGGGACTGCTTCCAGCAGACTTCTGGCCCAAGGTCGATGAGCTGACAGCTAAGACCATGGGTATCTTCTTACCTATTCTTAACGTATTCAAGGAGGTTTTCCCAGCTCAGACAAGGACGTGGTACTCGAAGTCCGTATTCTTGCAGGAACTGCACACCTTGATTTCTTACGCGGGTATGCTTCAAGTGTGCATGGCCATCTCGCCTTCCATCTTCCATTTCCTCTCTGCCACACCTGGCGCTCGCATGGACTATTCGCAGGAGCAGCAGGCTGATGTACAGCTTTACCGCGAATCCAAGGAGATGTACGAGGCAGAGGACAGAGCTTGGCACCAATATATCGACGCTGCCGAACAGGGCGCCCGAATTAACAGACGCGCCGGAAACCCCATCCAGGTCCCCCAGAATGATAGCCAACGCCGCCTAATGGAGTACCACAGAATTCGTGGTGCTAAGGTCAAGTTTGCGGTATTCCCCAAGGTCACGCGGTATCGGGCTTACAACAAGGGCAAGGGTATCAACGAGGATATCCTAAATTACGACCCTAAAGACGAGCTCTGGGAAGACGAGCGAGACACCATCGAGGGTCAGAGCATCATCCATATCTCAAACTGCATGGTTGTCTATTACCAGGGCTTGATCTACCCGGAGGATGACTACGTCGAGGCGATAACTCTAGACGAGCACTTGAACACGCTTCTCTGGCAGCCGAACGGTCTATACGGTCTACTCGAGACGGGCTCCTTGACTGTGTTCTCCGCGTTCAGGAAGGCCTTTTGGCACGTTTTAGTGGTTGGCGGGACCCTTTGGAGTTTATTCTCTATTTACCAGGGCGTCGATTACATCAAATATCTTATCAATTACTGGCTCGTCCCCGTTCTCTGGATCTCTTGCTGTATATATTTCCTCGCCAAGCCCCACCTAGACCAAGGAAACTGGAAGATGGGCGGGTTCATCATTGGCACGTGGGTGCTGTTCATATACTCCATCGGTGCTTATTACACTCTTACGGGTGCCGAGCCCCCACAGCGCGACTCTAGAGTTGGCTGGGGCTGGTTTGGCGACCAGTTCAACGACACCCTCAGCAACAGATTAAGAGTTCTACTACAGGGTGGATCTTGAAGCACCCTGAAAACACGCGACAGCTAGTGATAACTTGTAGAGGACGGAAATAGGTGGGCTTAGGAGAAGACGGGCGGTTATAGAACGGTGATGGTAGCAGTGGTGGCTGGTATGGTGCTGGGTTTTGTGGCGCGCACGGTCTGGTGTCCGGTCTGGTGTTGTGGTTTATTTTTTCTCAGTTCGTCATTGATATTTTGTTATGCCTTTGCCTGTACTAGTATTGTTTCCGCAATGGGGAGATCATCAATTAACCAGTTAATTAATCCCCAGGTCGGGAAAAAAACTGAATAAATGAATGTCATTATTATAGATTAATTTAGAGGTTCGATACAATTTACGTATCTAGAAGCATTTGGGGGAATATCGTGGACTTACCGTGCAACTGCCGAGCCAAGTTGGAGACGTTGGATATGTTCGTATACATAATGCCCCTTGTCTTGGTGGGCTGTTACTGTTATCTCCACATACCTGGTAAGGTGATACTCCAGGTAGTGTGCTAGGGACCAAAGATAAAAGGGGCCCAGCCCTCCCGATCATGTGCTTGCTTGTCCGTTGACTTGGCTTTTGATTCTGTCGTGTCTTCCACCCGGTCTCTTAGGCAAAATTAATGCAGGTCAGCAACCGATATGCCGCCTAAATACTCAGATCCCCTATACCAGACAGCCCACGATGAGGTTTTCTCAAAGCCACTTGTGGCAAAAATCGGGACGATTCTGCCCCCAGGCGTATCCCAGGAGGATTTCAATTTAGCTCTGGAGCAAATAACGACAGCCTTGGGAAACGATGCCGTTTTTACCGGCGATGGATTAAGAGATTATGTTGACCCTTATGAGATCCCCGAGGCTGGACACGAAAGGAGCCTGCCAAGTGCCGCAGTTTGGTAAGACATCGACTCCCCAGCAAGAATTGTGTTTGCTATATAAACCACTGACTGATAGAGTAGCCCATCTTCGGTGACTGATCTGCAGGCTGTTCTAAAAATCGTAAACGACTATAAAATCCCAGTGTGGACTTTCTCAAGGGGGAAGAATCTGGGGTATAACCGTTGCCTAACCCAATCAAATCGTTTCACGAGCAAACACAGGCGAGAACTGATACTCTTTTTATAGATATGGAGGGCCAGCACCGCGCGTCTCCGGGAGTATCGCTTTGGACCTACATCGGATGGCCAAAATTATAGAAGTGAATGAAAAATTCAGCTACGCGGTGGTAGAGCCTGGTGTGACCTTTGGGGACCTGTACGAATATTGCGCAAAGAATAAACTCAAGGTCTGGCCGAGCACAGCGTCTCTCGGATGGGGTAGTGTCATTGGTAATGTGGGTTTTTACCCGTGACAGCAGGATGATTTTGATTTTAACGTTACTAGGCTCTTGATAGAGGCCTAGGATTTATTCCGACAGGGGTCCATCACGAAAACATTGCCGGCATGGAAGTTGTTCTCGCGAATGGCGACGTCGTCAGGACGGGTCAATTTGCCATGTCTAACTCGCCCTCGGCGCATACGACGAAGTTGACATTTGGTCCCACGATAGACGGGCTCTTCCTCCAGAGCAACCTCGGGATAGTGACTAAGATGGGCATTAACTTGACACCGCAGCCGCAAGCGTACATGGCCTGCTCGTTCGACGTACCCGAATTCGAACATATCGAGACCATCGTCGACGTTTTTGGCGAGCTACGACGTAATGGTACTTTGCCTTACATGGTTTACGTATTCTATATTGCAGAGTGGGCTACTATGTTTGGCAAACATTCAGATTGGTGGAAAGGCGAGGGACCGATTCCCGATTGGCGACTGAAAGAAATGCAGAACGACTTGGACGCCGGCATCTGGACTGTAAAGTTCGGACTCTACGGGCCGACGGAGATCATCAAGGCTCAGTTCAACGAGGTAGAAAAGGTCGCGGCAAGGAAAGCTCCGTTTGGCAGGCTTCGCAAAACCCTGTTTGCTGGAGAGGACGGAGGTCTTTTGGAAGCAACTGCCGTCTCACCACTCTATGGTGGTGTCAGGGTGGGAGTCCCGAGTATGTGGAATATACCAATGGTGAACTATTACAATCGCCGGGACGATTCAGTTGGCGCACACGGAGCGTACTCGCCTATTGTCCCTCTCGACGGGAAAACTGTACTCGAATGGGCCAAGACAGCCAAGGGTATTTGCGCAGAGCAAGGATTCGATTTCCTATGCGATTTTTTCATGCACGACCGGTACGCTATTTTCGTCACGATGCTCTGTTTTGATAAGACAAGTCCAGAACAACGGACCGGCGTGGATAGAATCTTTCATAACCTCTTTAGAGAAGGTAGCAAGCGCGGCTTTGCTACATATCGGGCACACATCAACCACATGGGTGAGCGTATTACGGCAGAGAGAGTGAGTGAGTGGCATCAAGATTAACACTTGATAGATTTGAACGCGGACCTTTTCGATTTTAACAACCACGCATATCGCCGTTTCGTGGAGAAATTAAAGGTTGGTATACTCTTCGACCAATACTTGAATCCGAAACTGAATTTCTATCTATAGGAGTCTTTAGATCCCAACGGAATTTTGTCGCCCGGAAAAATGGGAATCTGGCCAGAAAGATTGAAATGGTTAGGAACAATTAGCCAAGCCTCTAAGATGTAGAATATCAAAAAATGAGGGCTATCATGTTGGGGTAAAAGTTGGCAAAGCGTAAATATGATAGATCATTTTTGGTTATCTGAAGAACTCACATTCTATTCCCTTGATATCCTCCTTAACGGTTAGGTAGGTACCTAGGTATGCTACTAGTAACGGTTAGTGTATCAATGCACTCCCTGAAATAATACTAGTTTCTCAGCCGTGCACGATACAAGAATAGGGCTTCAAAATCCAAATAAAATAGCACCTCTCAAAACATCCGATCTATTTCACTAACCTAACCTATACCCCAAAACTGCAATTGCAACAACATCCCAGGGCGGCTTTAGAAATATGCTTCACATGTGGGCTGTCGGGCAACATTCCTAATAGGAGGTAGGTGCACGTAAAAGCAGAGTACCGAAATGCGGACAATAATGGCTCAGCCAGCGGGCGATCTCGCATCACATGAAATATCGCTACGCCGCCCGACTTAAATGGTTTCCCATATGTGCACAAAAATTGTGCAGCTTTAACCAATCACTATCTCCAATCGGAAGCCCCTGGCTGGATTCACGTGAAATAACCGGTATTTATTAGGACGCGTCGACGCGTTTGGTGGCGTCCCCGAGCAACAAGTCACGTAACAACTATCACAAGAACAAATGGCCAAGCGCAAGAGAGCAAGTTTTTATGCAGTTCGGGTCGGTAGGAACCCTGGGGTATACGATAATTGGGAAGAATGCGAAGAACAGGTTTCCAAGTTTTCGAATGCCGTTTTCAAAGGCTTCGACACGCGTAGCGCTGCCCAAGCATTTGTTGGCGACATTACGGATT
This sequence comes from Daldinia sp. FL1419, assembly GCA_025201765.1. Taxonomy (NCBI): domain Eukaryota; kingdom Fungi; phylum Ascomycota; class Sordariomycetes; order Xylariales; family Hypoxylaceae; genus Daldinia; species Daldinia sp. FL1419. The sequence continues at coordinate 66,345 of MU623497.1, read as the reverse complement.
CCGATACTACCGATGCGGTCGAGGAGACCAGGATTCCAGTAAAAGATGAAAATCTTGGGTCTCTGGGAGACTCGACGGGCCTTACGAGCTTTCCGAGATTCAAAATCGAAGACGCCGCAGAGTTGACGCCGCCGCCCGCGTCGCAATCTTATTTTGATCAGTTTCCCAATTTCGTACCTGATAACAAGGCGTCTTTTGAGGATGAGTTCAATCGTTTTGCATCTTCTCAAGGTCTGGCATCTGGATCCCAGGAATATAGGAGGCAGCGAACCAGAGCGGTTCGCGACGAGTTGAAATTCCACTACTCATCTCAGCCCATTGACGCCGCGAGGGACCTGCAGACCATACCTGAAACCGCCGGAAGATCGTTAGACGAACGTGAAAAGCTCGACGTCTACCAGAATATGTGCCGCGAGATTGGCGTAGACCCACGAGATACCATCCCGGCGTGCAGACGGGAGCTTAAAGGGGTTCTAGTCAACATCATTGATTACATTGACGCTCGTCGCATCGGAAAGGAGGTCAAAATATGGGCCTGGAGTGATTTTGATCTATTCAGTACGTATTCTCTACGAGACGACAAGCGTATGGATAAAGAAGAGGCGAAGGCGGACGGGGGTTTCTTGTCTGCTCTGTTGCAAAATATTACCGGTCCTGGTGTGAGGAGGAGGGTTCCGACTTCGCTAGCTGGCATCAATCATGATGTTAAAAGAAGGAGGACCCGGTAGGTGGTATTATATTATGATATATTTCTGTACATTATCCTCTCTCCTATCAAGGAGGGGATCGATGCTTTGAAGGCATAGCTTGCGTTAGGAAAAGACATGCGTTAGTTTAAGACGACAGTTACGAATACGCTTGTGATATCCACCGGATTGCGAGCAACGAATAAAAGGAAAATCATCGTCTTGAATTTTTTAACACTTGTTTTGCCCAGAGCCATCTCACAACTGGGCTTGCGCATCTGGGGTAGGCTACCATTTCAAATCCAGATCGTTATTTCCGCGATGAGGATAATGCTACCTAGGTAGGCAGGCATGGCATTCCGGCCAGACATATATATACCTAGACAGAAATCAAGAGCAGTTCTCCGTTCCGACCGAATGAATATTTATTACCATCTATATCTAATTTATTATAGACCATTGCTTTTCTAGAGCAAACAAAACTCGATCCATTAACCGCCCATTACTTCTCGTCTCGTTTCATTTCACCCATACATATGAACACGACACCAACATTAACGTCTGAAGCTCTTTCCCCTTTCAAGCAATCCTAGATCCCACCATCCCTCAATCACGCCCCATAGGGTCTTCCGTCTCGGTTTTGGTTTGGCTGCTACCTGCACCTCTGCATCTCGATCGTTCGCTGGGCTTAAGGGTGTAGCATCATCGTCTTCGTGGTGTACTTGAACTTTTTTACTTTTTGCATGGATTACTATTTTCCCTACTGATATCCCGAGTGCATCCCTGGGTAAAGGAGGCGCTCTGCTAAGCCGGTAGTCTTTTAGTCTAGGCGAAGCGGTTGTGGGTGTGATGGGTGTAAATCCGTCGTCGCTGGGCGTTGGGGGGATAATGACGGCGATAGGAGGACGAACTATCTGTTTTTTGCCGTTGAAGCGATGAGACGGCTTGTGAACAATAGGAATATAGTCTTCCTCGGATGAATCGGACAAGACGGAGGACCTAGCTGACGGCGGGTATACGACAGCTAGAGCGGGAGGAGCAATCGTCGGGCCTGGGTTAGCATCTGCTACGGCTGAAAGTGGCCTAACTGATCGTGCATCTCCGGCAACAGGGCGAAGAATAGGAGGGCGACGCGCGGGTTGGGGCGGTGGAATCCACCGGTCGGGACCTTTAGCGGAGAGGAGTCGAGTCCCGAGGGCAGTTGGTTCCCATTTTTGCTGCATGGGCCTAAAGCCAGTTCCAGATTTCTCATTTGTAGCAGCTTCCCCGGGGTACCCACGTGCGCCCGCGCGCCCCTAACCTTCGATGTCTTTGGTGGCGGGGGCTTTGGTGCGACGCCATAGTCCGATGCAGATCACAGCGGAAAAGGCGAAGAGCACGCACAGCGCGATACTCAAGCCCCAGACCGCCTTGACCTCGTAGCAATGTGGCTGGTCGGTCGTAATTAAGGCCAGATAGCTGTTGTACCTAGCGGCCGCCGAGGCGTAATTACGAGCCGAGATAGACATGGTAAACGTCTGAGTTGGTGGGATAGGCTGTGGAAGCAACTCGCACTTGAGCAAGGACAGGGGCTTGCCAATAGTGACCGCAACTACGATGGTAGCGACAAGGAGTGCTAGGTCTATCCCGCCTGCAATTAGGAGAGGTAGAAGCTCGTCATAGTATAGGATGTAGGAAATTGAAACGTAGAGCGTTGCGATGCTTGCCTTGAGAAGTGTTAGTAGAACAGTCTGATAAAAGGGGGTAGAGATATGCCCACGTACCACAACCAAGGTACCGACGAGCACGTCCGGCGCGTCACGTTCTAAGCTTACGATCTCATTGATGAAATTAGCAGTTATGCCGATGATGGCGATGAGTGAAGCAAATTGCATCGCCCGGAAAGCCGTAAAAGTTACGCCGAGGGCGCCGAGCTGAGGTGCTTGAAAACGCATTCTCAAGGGGATGCCTGTTTCGAAGTCGGTTATGAGCGAGAGTTTTGGACGAGGCTTATCGGACTTGAGAATAGTATATAGGGGAAGACGCCGCGGCGGGTAGGGGATAGACGACCGGGGAGTTGAGGAGTGAATTGTGAATGAGGGGCGGCTCGAGGCCGAAAAGATAGATGGGATATATTCTTGTTAGCCTCGGGGCGATGCAGCTCTACTGCTATAGAAAGAGACCGATAGATATAAAACCGAGACCGTAAATAAGAGAATCGTTTTCTGTATGACTTAAGAAAGAGAGACGTCAAAATCCAAAGACCGTCCGTTATATCGTGATAGTAAACCCTTCCAGAATAGATATAGAAATGAGACGAGGAAAATAAGGAAATAGAGAAAGACTCAAGGAAAAAAAGGAGAAATATTTCTGAGTGATTGCTTGATTTGTGAAGTATGAGGAAGAATCATTATCAATAATTGGGGTTTCCTACACTTTAAATATTCAACAACATATAGAATATAGTATAGGCTAAGCCCGTCTAGATCTTCTTGTGCCATTTGTCTGTAGCTCGACTATGCTTTCGCGGCAAAACACCCCTGGATCGATCTTCCAAGTAGCCGCGTCTCAACTGCCATCGTTTCTATCTACGCATCTGCATTGCTATTTTCGCAGACATGGCGTTCGGCACTCGAAGTGGATAGCGGAATCATGACGCGCTGGTGTATCCAATCGGGGAAGATGATCGCCTTTTCGTTTACGGTAAGACTGGACCCTGAGCAGGACTATGAGGAACCTAGCAAAAAGTATCGGAATCATCATGGATATCATCGCGATGAACGACGGTCGAGATGGTCCAATAGCGTTGCGTTCGCCTAGCATCGTCTTCATCCCAGTATTCAGTATCACCGTCGGGGAATTCTGGTTGGCTGAGGATTCAGCTAAGGCGAAATGAGATCGGTGGGTCAACCAGGGGCTGTTAAGCGCGGTTCGCGGTTAGCAACGCCTGTAGCCGCCGGCATGATTATTACATGAACATGGGTATGATAATTTGTTGTTTCGAGAGGACCGTGAATTATCTACCAATAAGGCCGGCCAACCTGTTTCTCATTGATTAAGTAAATACAACATGTTCATAGCGGTGTTGACGGATGAGGCGCCAGGTGCATCCGTAGACCTGGGAAAGCGGCTCTGTTGCTATGCGGACGTAAAAATTCCGATCGACATGACTTTCTATTGCCCAATCTAGCTATGGTGGAAATTAAGTTGAAGTTACCGAAGCTTAGGAGACCTATCCTTGTCGGCTTAACTCTGACCTGAAACAACAACATATACGATCTCCGGGATATTGTATCATACGTGATGGCAACACTGTAGGTTAGTAAGTGGGCGATGATACGATGTTAGGTGATATTCAGTCTCTTAAACACCATTTCTGCTTGCAGCTGGCTTATTAGTCTTTGCACGAGGTCTCATCAAACAAAAGAAAACGCCCTCGGGCTGCGGGTTGGTCTGTTTTAGATTGTACCATAGTTAATTTTGCTCCCAGGCGCCGTTTTGCGAATGTCAGGACCGTTCAGACGGTAGTCCACTAAAATAACAGGAAAAAGGGGAAAAAAAAAAGTCCACTGTCAATCAACTTCCAATTCTAAGTTTTAGGCAACGTGGCAGGTTGTAGGTTGCTAAAATCGTCAATGTGATATACAGTCTCCTAACTTTCGTAATTATACGTAGCTCAGGTAGGCGAGCCTAGCCTCGACTAAGACTTTTTGCTAAAGGCCTTAGACAATCATTTTAACCTAATAAGTCGTCCAAGCCACTGCTTCCTGCTGTGTTGCTTGATCCGCCAGCTGCAGGTTTTGGTGTGCTGGCTGCGGGCGCTCCCCAAAGCGAGGCGCTGGTCTTCTCCTTGGCGAGTTGGCCCATCTTCGGTCCAGCCGTCGGCGTACTTGCTTTCTTTAAACCGCTACCGGCCTGACCCCAAAGGTTCGCGAACGGATCACCACCGGCACTGGGTTTGGCTGTTGCCGGGGCTGCTGGCTTGTTGAGCGCTGATAGACCGGACGGCGCAGACGCACCAGTTGGAGATGATACTGCGGAAATTGATGACCCTGTTGGATGGGCTTGGACGGACTGATAATAATTAGGGGCTGTCGCTTGATAGCTAATTGTCGGTTTCGGCGCTTGCGCGGACGCGCCCATGGCTGCCGGTATACTAAACGACGAGTAATTAGCCGCAGGAGTCGTTGTAGAACTTGCGGGAGGCGAGATTGACGACATCATGTCGCTGAGGTTAGCTTGCTGCGGCGCAGATAGCGGTTTTGGCGCGGCAAATTGGGCGGTGGATTGAGCACTTGAAGTCACCATAGGAGGGGGGATGCCGACGTTGTTCGAAGGTGCGGGTGCTGCCGACTGGAAATCATCAAAGTCGTCGTCATCGTTGTTAGCCGTCGACAAAGCATCTAGTCCGGAAGAATTGTTCGGCTGGGTAGCAGTAGACGTAGTTGCCGCAGGGGCAGGATCGTCAAAAGAAAAGAGGTCGACCTCGGGCTCCTTTTTCTTTGGAGGCTCGACGGGGGTGGTCTTCTTGACGCCCATCCTCTCACTACGCTCAGGCCGCTTCGCTCGGGAAGAGCTCGACGGCGCAGATCCTTCATCAAACTCGTCATACTCTTCAAACTTGTCCGCACGACCGGCGCTGGAGTCCCTCCAGTCATCAGACTGGCCTCCAAATCCACCCCCATCCCCGTATACACCGCCCGAGTACCCGCCGTAGCCTGACGGTGAACCGCCATAGCCACCCGACTCGCTGCCGAAGCCGCTAAAGCGGTTGCTACTAGAGAACCCTCCCATGCTGCCACCTTCTACTCCTGTGTACTTGGCTTTGTTGGCTCTGGCCTTCTTTCGTTCTGCCCGAATCCGATCGACGTCGCCCAGCAGTTCCGCAAGCTCTTTTGCGCGATTTCGAACGTTGATGCCTTGGTCCTTGCCATTCTGATCGATGTAGTGGAACTGTCGCAACATTTTCAAGAGCGTTATATGGCTGCGCGCATCATCGATAACACGCTCCGAGCCGTGCTTGATCAAAAACTCGAGAAGTTGAAGTGCTTTGTATATTTGCCTCCATTCCTCGGCGGCCTTTTCGGTGAAACGACGGTAAATCATGGGCATGATTTCGTTAAGGGTTTGGCTGACGTCGGTAAGCGTTAGCAAGATAAACGCGCGTGGACGGAAGAGTAATCGCGTACTAATTGAAGGTACCATTGGCGATTTCTTGCATAAGAGTTGACGAGGCACCCCATGGTTCGTTATTGGTAGCTTCTCTCACCTATTGCGCGCGTAAGTAAGCCGCACTATCAATCCTCTCCGCCAGAACCAATCTTAAAGTTACCAACCTTAGCTTCCATCTCGGTATAGTTCATGACGGCTACGGTGCCCAGATATGTTAGCACATAGGCTTCCCTTGAGGGCGCAATTAGAAGATATGATGTACTAACCGTTCTGGACCTTGCGAACGCCGGCTTTGAGATCGTATAGCGTCAGGTTGCTCACCTGGTCCTTGAGACTGTTGAAATCCATCTTGGGCCGTAGATTATCTGTCCCAGTAAGGGACAGGAGAGAGGAGCGCGATTTTGGGAAGGAAGTGAGTGCTACAATAAAAAGGCGAAGTCGAAGAGATGGACTCGGAGCGATTTTTAATTAATCTCGGTTTATTGTCCTTGTGTAAAGTTTCGAAACGTTGTTAAATCGATGAATTAGGAACATCGAAACTAAATCTAGTTAGTTAGTAAAACTGACGCTTCGACTTTCCTACTTTCCTTACCTTCCTTTGGACCCCTGACAAACGCTGCCCGACTTGTGCAATGACCACCTTGGCTTATTGACGGGACCCATATCCGGCGGTGCGGTATCCTTATGTCAGCATTGACGGAATTCTCTCCATCACGTGACTCGTGCGTGATCACGTACCTCCCTAGGTAGGTGTAAGGCAAAATAATCTTAATGCTATCAATTTCGATCCAATTGTGATGAATTATGTATGTCAAGAACTCTATAGTGTTTAATATGGAGTTTCAAAGTAATAGAATACATTATATGCTTTCCATTATTTTGTAAAGCTGGACAAACCGTCTACCACATACAACGTGCTACATACCTACCGGCAGAATACCCAGGTCCACTTCCAAGGTTACAACTAACCTAGGTTAGGTTTTTAGAAAGCTCGGACCAAGTGGGCTTTCGAAGCTCTCCGGAAGCTTAGAAAATTTGAGCACTGGTTGAGCTCAATTCCCACTATTACGATCTTAGAGAACCTTCAACTACACGTTGTCCAGTCTGAAATTTGCTCTACTTATATTCTATTCGATCACGGTATGTGAAAACCGTTCCTAAGAGTCATCATCGAATCTTGAACAGATTGAAAAGCCTTGAAAGCTCTAAGCGGAGCTTCCCAACCGCAGTCCCCGAATACCCAACCCATATGTCTTGCGGCGTGGATATATTAGAAAGCCGCAAACCTTTTAGGTTGTGACCCTAATTCGGACGTGAGAGGTTGTATTAGTGTCGGCCTCTATGTTAAAAGAAGCGTCTTGCCTTTCAAGACGAGAGCCGGGCTGGAAAAGAACAGTTGTCCAAGCCAAGTTGCGGTTTGGCGATGACATAGTTCCCCGTCTGTTCATACCAGGCGAAGGCATGCCGAACTTACGGGCGATCAAATGAACGGAGGTGGGGTGAAGGTATAGTCCTCCTCTGGCTATCTGTGCCCGCCTCACTGACGTGTGTTTGCGCATGTGTTCGTGTACTATGTAGGTGTGGCATGCGTTTCTAGTGGTCTGCTTGTCGCATGTTTGAAAGATGCTATAAACGGGCAGTTTACGCACCTAACCTACAGGCGGCGTCATAACAAGCGTGGCGAGAAGCCGAAAACATTATGCTGCATGCAAGAAGTGCGGAAGATTGCTAAGGCACGGCATTGCACTGCCACCCTCCTGTCCTCATTGCTTCGGAGAGACGTCAACCTATCCGATGGAGAGGCGCACGTGGGATTTAGTCCGATCATTCAGTGTTTGGCAGCACGTCATTGCTTTGCTCGAAGGCATGAAAAGCATGATGGGCTTACCGTCTCAGTTCCTATTGTATTGCCTGGCGCAAGTGAACTGAAGGGTTAGTTTATCTGATATATCGAGCGAGACAATTCGGCTCTACGTCAAAGGTCAATAATGCGAAAGGCCAAAGCCACGTCTTCGCCGAAGCCCCTGTACGTCAAAAGGATCAGGGGAGTGATGGATAGACGAGCTCAAGTATTCGTCCAGACCCTATGCTGTTTTGATCACCAATTATCATTCCATCCCCAGCTCCATTTCCGGTCCCAATTCCAGTTTCCAGTTGGACTTAGGGATTGACAAGAAAGGAAATGCTTTCAGTTCCGTCTGTCTCTACTGTCCTGCCCCCCCTTTTTTCTCTATAGCATACCCTTCTCGTTAACCTTTGTTTGCTTCATACTGCTTTGCTTTTGTCAAGCCGGATCAGTCCCGGAATAATAAACATTTCAACCTACCTGACTTGTACGTCAATCCTTACCTACATGTAGTTCTTGTTGGGATGGCTAGGAGGTATGTACCTGGAGGACGTAGGCAATGATTTCCATGTACCCAGGTACCTATGTATATTGATATACACCCGGGCAGGTACCTAGGTCATGGAAGGTTGGCTATTTCTTTGTACTATTGTAGGTAGTGGCCTGCATGCACATGTGTTTTAGTGCAAGTTCGCCTCAAGTGAGAGAGTACCTAAAAGTGGAGTAAGGTGGGGAGCGAGCAGAGTAAGTGACGACAGCTCCTTTCCAAGTTAAAACCCCTCCACAGTACATGTACTAGGATACCTAAGGCTGCAAAGTTGCTGCTAAGTTGCTGCTAAGATGCATGCGGTACCACCCTCTGGCCCTCAGAAACCCTCAGAAACCCCACTTGCACCTGTAACCCCCTCGGAAAGAGCTTTTTTTTTGCCTCCATTCCTTAGGTTTGATTGGTCAGGAGCTTAAGCTAACCCCTCCTTTAGACAAATCCTAATTAGAGTACCGCAAATATGATGAGACAGACCTTCTTCCAACCCCTCCTTCGAGTGCCCCGCGCTGCGTTTTCTTCCTCCTCTTCCTCATTTTCAACTTCGTCTTCCTGCTTTCGACCTTATATCTTCCCAAAGGCAGCATCAACCTTCTCTTCTACTCCAGCAAGCCAATCATCTATTCGATTCTTTTCCGCAACTTCTATCAATATGTCTGGCAACATTAAGGTGTAAGTATATATTTTACCCGTTTCGCTTGAATGCAGCTAACTAGATGGTTCAGATTTTTGGACGTGGAGTGGGAAGGTCCCGTCCTAGAGAACGGCGAGCCTACTTCTACCGTGAAGAGTAAGTTCAATCCGATCTTGCCAGTCTTTTTCTAGCTGTCAGAGCTTCGGCCAACCTGAAAAAACTCCATTTTCATGCGTCGGAGCTATTTGTACCTCGGATACAAAACGCCCAGTTGGTTTTAAACCATCGTTCAGTCTCCATCTCATCTCCCTTTTTTTCGTGAGAAGCTTCTAGCTAATCGACTTCTCATCTTGCAGCCCAGACTGGCCGTATCAACCTGGAGCTCTGGAAGCCCCTCGTCCCTAAGACCGTCGAGAACTTCCGTGCTCTCTGCACCGGCGAGAAGGGTTTCGGCTACAAGGGCTCATCTTTCCACCGTATCATCCCCGAGTTCATGCTTCAGGGCGGCGACTTCACCCGTGGAAACGTATGTCGACTTCCCCTCAATACCATTACACTTCTTTGGATTGTTTTCTGACTACGTGATAGGGTACCGGTGGCAAGTCCATCTACGGCGAGAAGTTCGCCGACGAGAACCTCGATCTCAAGCACACTAACCCCTACACCCTGTCCATGGCCAACGCTGGTCCCAACACGTAAGTTCTTATACCTTATCTATGTTTCGTCAAGTCACTCCTACGAAAGATTATCTCGCAATCGATATATTTCTAACATGCCTCACTTTAGCAACGGCTCGCAGTTCTTCATCACCACGGTCAAGACTAGCTGGCTCGATGGCCGCCACGTTCCCTTCGGCGTTGTTGCCGACGATGCTTCCATAGCCGTTGTCCAGGCTATCGAGGCTACCGGTTCCAAGAGCGGTGCCATCAAGTACGGCAAGCGACCTACTATCGTCAACTCGGGCGAGCTCGCCTAAAGGAAAAGACACGGTGTTCTCATCTTTATTTCGTGTAACAATTCTACTTGGCCTAATGATGCCATCTACTCGTCTCTTGAGTGATGGCGCAGGTCACCCCCCAAAAAAAGGCTCGAGAATATTCGGAGAGGTCCATCTTGTGAGACACATTAGCCAGCACGTCTTTAGACGCTAGGTAGTTGCCAATAACATGTCTTGCCCCGCATTATCTAGATCTAGCTTTGAGTTTGGTGACGGGTTGCCGTAATCCTTAACCTCGCCGCTCTTTGTTGTCTTGACTACGCTGGTCTGCATCAGTTGCTTCGTCCGGATCTAGTAAAATTCTTTCGTATCCCCCCTACCCTGGGTACTTGAGATGTGTCTTTTCCCTACCGTAAAACGCCGTGCTATGCCATGCCGAGAAGCAAAAATACCAGGCCCCTATAATAGCCACTTGTCAAAATATTCGCACCCTCCTGCCCACACGGGACCACCTTCTTCACATAGTTCGAAAACGGGGCATTTGCCGCAAGGCACTGTCGTCAAGCCATTGGTTCTTGGCTCCCAGAAATCTTCGCTATCCAGCTTGACCATGTCCGGATGTTGCTTAGACACGCGCACTGGCCTATAGCCAACCCGATCGCCTATCTTGATCTCTTCGATCCTATTCTCCCAAATCAAAATGTCGATTAGTTCCTGGACGTGTTCCGTCTTTAGAGGCTGTCCTTTGGCTATGTGCATCGAGACAATTTCTGCTGTGATCTCCTCTGCCGTAGGATAACCCAAAAATCCAGCTGGTAGGGGGAGACGGACGGGTCCGCGAGGTCTGGGCACGTGAGCTGTAGGGCGCGAATTATCATCCTGGGACATTGCTTCTGCCGAGCGTTTCTTGCTCTTTATCGCGGCCTCTGACAAACCGCCCTTTACGACGCCTTTTTTAGGCACAACTGGGCTAGCGCTTCGTTCTCCCGTGCTTCGATAGCTACCTCTGTCTTTTATGATGCGTACAACCACAGCTTGTAGAGTGTCGATGAAAGCCTCGTCCAGATATTGATCCGTGTACCAGGGACCGCCTGTCGCGCGAGCCGAGGGCTGCATGCCAAATTTAATCCACATCTTCTTGGACATATTCTCGACAGTGGTGAACTGCTGGATGAAGCGCTTGGTCTCCAGCTCCTTGAGAGCCTTTCGCAACGCATTATCTTGGAGGTTAAGGCGCTTCTTTATGTCCTGCTGCCACGCGCCCTCGGCACCGGCCGAGTCGATGATTTCGTAGACTAGAACCTGGTCCTCGGAGGTAAGATGCTTGTACCTGTCGAGAGGTCAACAATTTGAATAGAGGTGGGACGAGAGGACTCTGCTTACTTGGCCGCCTCGGCCTCTGGACGGAGCCGCCATGCTAGGCCGCTGTGGAAATGGACAGGAGCAAACAGGCGCTCTCGCGTCAGAATTTGGATGATTTGCAAGAGTTTCTTTACATCTTTGGGCGGAACAACATCGAGGGCCATAAGGTCCTCTTGCGAAAAATATCTCTCTGGGTTATCTCTGCATGCCTCTTCGCAAGCGGAGTAGAGCTGGGTTTTAAGGATTGAGGTTTGGTCGTCCATCTCGTCGGAGCAAAGGATGATTGGATCGTGACTCAGAAGTTGGCACTAATTGGCGAGAAGGTAACAGAGATTTACGAGGCGGCAAGACGCGTCAAATTGAAAGCGCAAATACCAAAAAGCTCAGAAGAGGCCGAGGTACATAGTCGCTGAATGCGCTTCTACCTAATACGCCTTAGAATAGTAAACCTTGGGAATAAATTGATCTCACAGACTAGAACGAAAGCTTCGAAGACGTATATTTAAAAGTGTTGCAGGGTTAAAAGTACCTATGCCCCGCGCAACCATAAGATGTATTTTGGTATCCAAAAGAGATCAAATGGAAATATTTGTTATCTCTGGTCGGCGTATAATTCTTATCGCTTCGACTTGTTTTATCGGAGTTAGGTACTTGGATGTATATTAGAGGGGTATTAAACCGGTAGGTATACCCGGTACATACATCCAGTACATGATTAGGTACCTACATACCCAAGTACCTACCAAGTTACCTACGAATCCGTACCTATAGACGGGCACCTGGACTTTACCTAGGTACATGTAGGTACCTAGGTCCGTAGCTACCTAATCGTTAATCGTTATCAAAGGTTATCGACAAGGCAGCTTTCCCTCAGGGACTTTATACCCCACCGTGGAAAGCTCTCGAATTCATCGCATTCAGCCCTAAAAAGATCAAAGTCCAAGTGGTCCCATTCCAAAGTTCAAGCGCATAACTTACAAATAACTTACCTCACTCTTCATTCTTCTACTTTTCGCAAGTTTCTGATAGCTCACTTAATAATTTTCTCAACGCTGTAGATTGTTGATTCAAGCTAATCCTAACAACTACATTGCGATCAAGGTAGCATCATCCCACCATGGCCTCTGTAGACGAGCTTAAAGCTCTGGGTAACAAGGCTATCGCTGACAAGAAGTTTGACGAAGCTATGTAAGTTTTCAAATCTCCATATCTTTACTAGATCTGTGTCTTATTCCGTCCCTTGGTTTATTTTCCTTTTTAACCACCAAAACTAAAAACTTACTCGAGTTACTATACCAAGTCATGAGTTGCCTAGGCTAATAATGGTCTTACTAGCGATGCTTTCACCAAGGCCATCTCCATTGACCCAGACAATCACATCCTTTACAGTAACCGATCCGCTGCTTATGCCTCTAAGAAAGATTGGACAAACGCTCTAAAGGACGCCGAGAAGACCACCCAGCTCAAGCCGGACTGGCCGCGAGGATGGGGTCGTAAGGGCGCAGCGCTGCACGGTTCCGGAGACCTTTTAGGTGCCAGCGACGCCTACGAAGAGGGCCTAAAGCACGACCCTAACAATGCGGGTCTAAAGAGTTCTCTCGCCTCCGTCCAGCGAGCGATAGAGCAAGAGGCTGGTATGTAGATCCCCGAATGCATTTATTAGTTATATACTAACTCTCTAGGCGCTGGCCTCGGTGGTGATCCCACAGGTGGACTTGGCAAGATGTTCAACGACCCTAATCTTCTCCAAAAGCTGATGAGCAACCCCAAGACGAGCGGCTTCTTCGCCGACCCGTCCTTCATGGCAAAGATCCAGGCCATACAGAAGAACCCTCAGAACACTCAAGACTTATTTAGCGACCCGCGAATGATCCAAGTATTAGGTGTCTTGATGGGCATAGATATGCATATGGGAGGCCCGGACGACATTGCAGGTGCCGCCGCTGCTGCCTCTTCTGCTGGAGCAAAGGAGGCAGAAGAGGACGTCGAAATGCCGGACGCTGCTCCAGCTAGTTCCAAGCCCGAGCCGGCAAAAGCCCCCGAACCCGAGCCCGAGCCAGAATTAGACGAGGAAGAGCTCGCCAAGAGAAAGGCGAAGGAAGAAGCTGACAAGGAAAAGGCTTTGGGCACCGAGAATTACAAGAAGCGTAACTTTGACGAGGCCATAAAGCATTACACCAAAGCTTGGGAGCTTTACAAGGACATCACCTACCTAAATAATCTTGGCGCTGCTCAGTTCGAAAAGGGAGACTACCAAGCCTGTATCGAGGCCTGCACCAAGGCCATTGAGGAAGGCCGTCAAATCTATGCCGACTTCAAGATGATTGCCAAGTCGTACGCACGTATCGGCACAGCCTACGAGAAGCAAGGAGACCTCGCGGCAGCTATTGAAAACTACCAAAAGTCCTTAACCGAACATCGAACTCCGGATACCGTGAACAAGCTCCGCGCCGCTGAGCGTAGAAAGATTGAGGAGGCAAAGAAGGCCTACATTGACCCAGAAAAGGCCGAAGAAGCGCGTGAGGAAGGCAATAAGAAATTCAAGGATCAAGATTTCCCCGGCGCTGTCGCGGCTTACTCGGAGATGATCAAGCGTGCTCCCGAGGATCCTCGCGGGTACAGTAACCGCGCTGCAGCCTTTGTTAAGCTATTCGAATTTCCAAGTGCCCTCGAAGACTGCAATACAGCAATCAAGAAGGACCCCAAGTTTATCAGAGCGTATATTCGCAAGGCGCAAATTTACTTTGGCATGCGCGATTATTCCAAGTGCATCGACGCATGCAACGATGCCACTGCGGTGGATAACGAACATCACAATGGTGCCAACGCACGTGAGATCGAGCAGCAGCAGCAGAAGGCTCTGCAGGCCATGTATGCTGCCCGAGAAAACGAGACGGAGGAGCAGACCCGAGAGAGATTGATGAAAGACCCCGAGGTAAGTACTAAATGCGCCATTATCGCCTTAGGCGCAAATAAGAAGGCTAACTGACGCGTCTTAGATTATGAGCATCATGCAAGATCCTGTGATGCAGTCTATCCTCCAGCAAGCTCAGTCCGACCCCGCGGCGTTGCAGGAACACATGCGCAACCCGAGCGTTCGTTCGAACATCCAGAAGCTAATTGCTGCTGGCGTGATCCGAGTAGGACGATAAGTGTCTATATAGTGGATGCGTTATCCTTTTTTTTTTCTCTACGGTTATCTTGTCTCGTTAATTTCTGCAGTGGTTAGGCTGGTGATGCGTTAGCTATCGTAGCATGTGAGGGCATCGCGCAGTCATACTTTAGGTAATTACAATTCGCGATTCTGGCGTTGAAAAATGCAAAGGATGGATTAGGGAATGAGGGTAAACGAAATTATGCTAATTGACGATTCCAACATCCTTAAATTTCTTCTTCTATTCGTCTCGCAAGTTCCATGACCTGCTATGGCCTGTCTAGGGACGTCTTGACGATATTTACACTTAGCCAGTATCTCCGACACGAAAATCATAACCCTACTAATTAGAAAATTATCCATAATACATGCCTGCTGAATCATTTAATTCATACTAGATCTCAAACTCATGCCGGTATAATCCCTAGAAGCTAGAGTTATTATTCAGAGGCCTTATCCCCTGGGTTTCACTCGTATCGACCCCCTGAAGCTCAGCCATGGCAACCGGTAGTGTCTTTTCCATCATCAAAAGTTACACCTCCACCCCTTGTCCAGTAGTAATATTAGCATTCTATGCTGAGTATTGGACCTTATCAAGCCATTGGATACTCTACTCACCGAGGGCCTAAACGTTCCCATTGCAATATGAAAAACCCTATAAAAGCTCCAATGATTATGCATATAATTACATATCCGTTATAGTACATGGCCAGGAGCATGATCCAATAAGCTACAGCAAATTGAAGGGTATGCAGAAAAGCACGGATAGCTTGCTGCCAGAATTTGGGTCTAAATGGTGTGTCACGTACGAGAGCTGTAGCATTTCTTTTTGCTATAAAAGCCCCATCAGCCGTATCAGAGGAGTTATCCGTAATTATGCTGGTCGTCCTTAGATGCTGGCGGATCAGGTATTGGTCGTAGATTCTAGCGGTCCGACGAAGGAACTCGAGCAAAACCACGAGTAGGACGACACCAATGCACAAGCCCGCAAACCCGCCACGGGATTTTATTTGCCAAGACTCTGAAAGAAAGCAGACATCAATTGTATCCCAATTCCAAAGCATCTGGCGTTAATTTCCTATTAGCGAAATGAAGCTCCTCGTTTCGTCATAGAAGGGAATGCCATATCTCACAGAGATCTTACATCCTCCCTCTCGAGATCCAGCACTTCCCATACTCCCCATATCCCCCATACTATCGGTGCCCTCAATAGTAGACGTAGCGGTGGGTATTGCGGGGCCGATGGTAGATTTTACCGCATACAATGAGGCTGCAAGCTCTGTAGATGATGGCATAGACATTGCGTCCATTTTTCCGGTTTCCAATTGTTGGATTAAAATGAGTGTTGGCGTTTTTTGCAATGGTCAGAGTAACAGCTAAAGAAGAATCAGTTAGTTATTAGGACTACAGAAACTAGCGATTATGGCCCAAGTTGATATTCAGCTCTTTATTAAGTTTACTCGACTTGTTCGTGATGCTTGATGGCAATCATAAGCGACAAAGGAGTCAACTTGGGCCCTAATAGCAGCAAAGGCTTTTTGTCTCTATATTAGTCCTTGGGTAAAAGAATCGGACATGTCCCGAAAAGTCATTCGCCTCTCCAAGACGCTGGTATTATACACAAAGGCGTATGTTCTACCGTCAGAGACACGTTATTTATTAACGGGTTAGGGGGCGTACGTCTGCGGTCTCCTCGGCCCCTTGATCCCATTCCCCCTTGTCATAATAGTCATTGCATGTTATCTGAGTACAGTCGTAGAGATATGTGATAGAGTTGAGTTTAATAATAAAAATGAGTGTAAGAATTATAGTATCATAGCTTCTAATTATGGTATATACCGTTTTAAGGCCAACATTAATCTATTACCTAGGTAGGTACCTACTTAAATACTTATCAAAAGTATAAAGGTCATTACTTCATCAGCCAACATGATTTTAGCTTCCCGGGGCTACGGTGGCTCTAACCCTTCCATAACGACTGTACCATAGTCACCTGGCCCGTCGAAGAAGTTTTGGTCCATACCCAGTCCTTCAAAAAAGTCACTCGCCCACCAAGCTCCGGGACTCCACTCGTCGAGCGAAAATTGCGCTGAAACGTCCATTCCCAAAGGCGCGGGAGGCCAACCCCCTTCTACGCTATTGCCACCGCTAAGGTCAACATCCTTAGCTACGCTACTACCTGAGGACGGCTCAGATCGACGTCCTTCGCCACCAACGGCGGCCACCATCTCAGCCCACTTTTCTAGCTTAGTACGAGTACTCTTAAGTTTCCTCGCAGCCATATCCCATAGGTCATTCTCGCAGGTCAAGCCTCTCTGCTTTTCGTAGGCTTCTTGTGCCTGCTCAAAGCGTGATACCATATCTTGTAAGATACTAATGGCGTCTATTCGGAGCTCTGGTTGAGAGAGTAGGTGAGATCTAATAGTGCGTACAGCGGCAGGGATCGCGGGATCTATATCTTTGACCCCGACCGTCGGCGCGGATACGAGAGCCGCGCCGCTGCAGCCCGGATCACTTCGTATTGTCTGCGGTGGCATGGGGTTTACCATTGTGGTGGGAGCGGAAGTGAAATTGCGGTCAGGACTTGTCAACTTAGACCAGCGGACTAGCATTATCACAGAGTTAATGAGCTGAGCGGAGATGGGCATAGGTAGATCAAAATAATTTGTGTTATCAATAGATAGCCAATCTTCGAACCATGTCTTGAGCGCGGTGCCAGATCTATAGAAGACATCAAGCGAAGAGGCAGAATCTAGCGTTAGAGATGATAGCGAATTCGATATCCTCTCCAGGAGGGTAGCGTCGATCCGGGGCGGTTCCCATAGGCGCAAAGAAGCTGTATTGATATGACATAGCAGTAGTTCTATCTTTCAATTAGTTTCGCATTTCGCTTAAAGCGTCGCGGTCGACTAACTATTTGATAAAAGATGCCGAGGCAGTGACGCCTTGAATTTCTCTATTTCTGCATGAAATACGCCAAAGTACGCGCTTACAGGAGCACGAGTTATACCGGCCAATTCGTTCTCGTCCTGGTCTTTTGCGTGTAGTTGAGAGATTCGCTCGGATAAGCGTTGAATCCGTACCAGATGGACGAGGAGCGAATCGGTTCCATACTCCTGGTCGGTCTCGAGCTCCCGAAGACATTGGTCTACGTACGATGTGTATTTTGGTGGTTCGATCCGTTGAAAGGAGAGGGACACTCTATTACGCCTCAGTATCACTAAACCGTATACAAGTAAGAATAGTAGCCATCATTTTTACTTACACCGAAGTCATGTACCAAACCCCACAGAGGGCCCTCCTCTCGTCATTGGTCCTACTCTTTGGGGCGTCAGGGGCAGAAATCAATAATTTCGTCTTTTCCTGAACTTCAGAAGGCTTGTTAATACCGAGGTCTGATGCTAGACTGTTTGCTAGGGCGAGTAGGTTGTTCATTTGGGCATGCATTATACAATGGTAATGATAATAACCCACGACCAGGAGAATCGATTGGAGTATTTCTAAAGATCGCTCTGAGCGCATTAGCATCTGCTCGGATATGTGTCTCATTATGAAGTAATTTTGTGACCTCAACGAGCTTAAATTACGATAGGACGCAATCATCCGAACCGTGGAAAACAAGAATGGATATTTTGATGCTAATTCCGAGGCTGTAAGCCCTGGTGGAAATACAACAAACGGGTAATTGGGGACAAGCTCATCGACGAATATCGATAGCAGGACTTCGTCGGTCTCAAGCAAAGCAGGGCTCTCTCCAGCCTGAGTACGACAGACGCACACACGAGGGGCATGTTCGTTATAATAATCGGGGATTGCACGTGGCTGCTTATAACTCGAGCTTGAAGAATGGTTTGGTGTATCAACGCCAGTTTGATCTCGGCTCCGGATTGGTGTCTCATCTGCGGCCGCCTTTGGGGATGACGAGGTAGATTCGGCCCCGGAAACTTGCCTTAATGGGATGGGGATATCTCCCGAGTTGTTGGCTCTAATAAAATCGACGAGGCTATTAAGTCTTTCCTCAAGCTGCGCCGTCTTACTATTGTATAGCGTCAGCTTTGGATTTTACTTGTGGGCTAACTCAGGAGCTCATCTGATAGGGACAAGAATTGAAGGAGCGCGGATGATGTCTATAAAAGCAGTCACGAGAACCGATTATGAAACTTTAGGAAATGAAATGATGCTTACGAAGGCCTGCTCTGCCGCTTCTTCCTCGGCTTATGTATTTGGTTGGTACAATCTTTATCTAAACGTTCACATCTAAATCCCCCAATCCGTCATTAGTAAAATGACCGACATGGTGGCACGCCAACGACAAAGCTCTAGACCTAAGCTTAGAAGGCGGCCATACGCATATAAGAGCACACTCACCTATCACACCTAGCACTCGGCCTGTTGCTCGAGCGCAAGCATTTAGCCTTCGCGAGAGCACAAGGCGAACATGCAGCCCCCCATTTGGCGATAGTAGAATTCTTTGGTTTATCCATCGGCACCACAAAAATAAAATAGCATACTAGATGATAGAGGTTCTCAATCGCCGGCGGACTTTGAAAGTCTAAACCGCAAGCCGTGATGGGATAGCAATGTTCGAGGATGGCCTTCAGGTATGGATGACAACAACGAAGAACGGGGTTTAAAGATATTCTCCAGTTTCCGGTCTCCACAAGAGATCTAACTTGTTCCTGATACTAGGCTAGCGTTAGCCAAGAGGACCAAAATCAGCGCGGCGGTACTCGTAGACATAGGTATATGCGACATGCAAAAATGCACTGCCCGGCCCGGACTTTTGGTAAAAAGGCCGATCCTCACGTTCAATCATTACAACATCGTACCCTGGCACCCTCAAGCGGCTATCGGTTGTGTTGAATTCTCACGTTATGACCGTTATATAGAGTAAATCATATTATTTAATATGCGTCGATACAACTTCTTCAACCTGCATCTCGAGGCTAGCATATTACGGCCAGGGGTGACCAGCTAGGGACTTATACGGAAGCTTTCAACGATGAATTATCAACGGCGGACCGAAAATGGCCTGGACGTTCGTCGTCTAGAATCCGCAACGGGAATTGACGACGCCAAATTCGAACCTCAGAAGACTCGCGATAAAGAGCATGACAGTGGCAGTGTTGACATAGCTCCCCAAAATGACGGCCAGATGGGGACCGGGAGTGATAACCCTCCGCAGATGAGTGGTTTGCACTTTTATGTGGCGATCGCATCGGTAACTTTGGGAGTTCTCCTTATGGCTCTGAACAATACGGCTCTAGGAACTGTAAGGGAAACCTCGCGACGTTCTTGATGTATCCGCTTACACTATTGCTAGGCTATTCCCGCAATCACAGCAGAATTTAATACCGTGGATGATGTTGGATGGTATTCTTCAGCATCTCTGATAGCAAAGTGAGTTCAAGACCCGGATACAACTGGCAACGAAAACGACAAGGCTGACAGATCCGGTGTAGCTGTGTTATGGTACCATTCGTTGGAAAGATATACAGGGGCTTTCGGATCAAGCTTGTATTTATTACCTTTATAATAATCTTCGAGATCGGATCGTTGATTGCCGCGCTGTCGACGTCCTCCATGATGCTCGTCATCGCGAGGGCAATAAGCGGTGTAGGAGGCTCGGGAATTCTTAACGGTAGTTCTACTATCATCGCCGCCACCGTACCGATAGCGAAGCGGTCTTTTCTTAA
Organism: Daldinia sp. FL1419; assembly: GCA_025201765.1. NCBI lineage: Eukaryota > Fungi > Ascomycota > Sordariomycetes > Xylariales > Hypoxylaceae > Daldinia > Daldinia sp. FL1419. The sequence goes on along the minus strand of MU623497.1, from coordinate 46,335 downwards.
CGGCATCATACTCGGTTGCTTTGCTGTCGGCCAGGCAGCGGGCCCTCTAATCGGCGGGGCCTTAACCCAAGGACTAACGTGGCGTTGGTGCTTCTACATGTAAGCCTACTGTCGCTACTTTGCCGCTAACATTCGAGCTGACTCTTCTAAGCAATCTACCACTAGGCGGTTTGGTAGTTTTCTTGTTCGTGTTCGTAGTGAGGCTACCCGTCTCGAGGCTCTCGGAAAAGAATACCTCCCTCCTAGAGCGAGTCCTCGATCTCGATTTCGTCGGCTTCGTTATATTTGCCTCTGCGTCCATCATGTTCTTGATCGGCCTTCAATGGGGGGGCACCGAATACCCCTGGAATTCACCGAACGTCATTGGGCCTATGTGCGGCGGAGTTGTAGCTTTTATAGCTGTCGGTTTCTGGTTCGTTTATAAGGGAGACTCGGCCTTGTTGCCGCCGAGATTACTACGTAGCCGCATAAGCATCATGATTACCATCACCTCGTTTCTGCAGAGCGGCGGGTTTGTCAATTCGCTGTATTGGCTACCTGTCTGGTTCCAAGCAATCAGAGGTGTAAACGCTCTACAGAGCGGCATAATGCTTCTTCCTATAATATTATCGCAGCTCTTCGCTTCGGTAATATGCGGAGCTCTTGTCCAGAAGACGGGCTACTATCTACCGGAAGCCGTCGGAGGGAACGCACTAGTAGCGATCGGGGCTGGGTTGACCTCGACTTTCTCCTTGGCTACTTCGGATGGCGAAATAATAGGATACCAAATCCTCATGGGAGCGGGGCGTGGTTTTGTCCTACAACTGGTATGCGGCAAAATCCTCTTCTCCGGGAAATGCTAACGAGTGCATCTGTAGCTTGTTCTCGCCATGCAAGCGAATGTGCCTAAAGAAGATGCATCGATGGCGTCCGCATACGCTATGTTTTCCCAGCTGCTTGGAGGTGCCATCTTCTCGGCCGTCGCCAAGACTATCTTCACCAGTTCTATCAGAACAGCCCTCCGAGAATTTGCCCCCGAAATCGATCCGAGCCTGTTAATCAACACTGGTGCGACCGAGATAACTAAGGTGATCCCCTCCAGCCAGGTCGAAGGCGCTCTCCTGGCATATAATCAAGCCATCAACAACATATTCGTAAGAATGCCAGCTCTGATATGTCATTTCGTCCCTACTGACACATTTATCAGTATCTTCAGCTTGCTGCTGCGAGTTGTGCCTTTTTAACGGGTTGGGGGATGGGATGGAGGAATTTGAAGCAGATAAAACAAGAGAAGGAGGTAGAAAAAGAGGATGCTTAGGTAACGACACGAATCTCTAATAGAATATATACCCGTAGCTGGTAATACATACCTACCTACCTACATATAGAGTTAGACTTGAAGTTAAAGATAATTTGGGAGGTCTTATTGGATTAGGAAGTAAACATGCATTTACACAGTAGCGGCAATAGCGATTATAGTTGTTAATTATAGTGGCTGACCATTGGGGGACGGCCGCTATAAGACTTTCATTTTTAGGTACTAGACTAACCTAGGCTAGATAGTCAATAGTTATACCTAAAGATCCCGTTAGTCTAGATCGCCCGAATAGCTATCCAAATTGGGTAGAGTTGCCAAGTCTTTATTGTTCTTGCTGTTCAATTGAAGTATAGACCAGCGACAGGGGTTTTCGCTTAACATACACTAGAAGCTAAGGAGTACCTACACTGCAAACTTGAACGTTGCGACGGGCCGATACATTTGGATTAATAACATACGTGGTGTCCAACAAAGGGCAAAGTAGAGAGGACAAAGACACAAATCGCCACCTTAGGTTACGCCGAGGATGGAAAGTTACGATTTCATAATCGTCGGAGCTGGGCTTTCCGGGGTCGACGCCGCCTACCGCCTGAAAACCGAGCTACCGGACTGTTCGTACGCCGTTCTGGAAGCTCGAAATGAAGTTGGCGGCACCTGGTCATTCTTCAAGTTCCCCGGTATCCGGTCGGATTCCCAACTTACTCTGTTTGGCTTACCGTGGCGACCGTGGATACACGACACGGATATGGCTCAGGCTCATCTTATTAGGGAATACATAGAGGATGCAGCGCGCGCCGAAGGCATCGACAAGAAGATCAGGTTTAATCATCGGGTCACCGGTATAAGCTGGTCTTCGGAGGAACAACTATGGACCCTCGTGGTCAGCGCAGACGGTCTCACGAAGAAGTACAAAACTAAATTCCTGATCGCATGCTCGGGGTATTACGATTATGCCAATCCGCTCAAAACCGAAATACCTGGCATCGAAAATTTCAAAGGCACGGTCGCCCACCCTCAGTTCTGGCCTGAGGACCTGGATCATACCGGCAAGAAGGTTGTCATCGTCGGGTCTGGCGCTACCGCTATTACCATGCTACCTGCCATAGCTAAGACGGCGGGCCATGTGACTATGCTTCAACGAAGCCCGACTTACATCATGAGCCTACCCCTATCGGACCCGATTGGGAAATGGATCAGGAAGCTTTTCCCCGGAAGTATTGCTCATTCGCTCAACTGGTGGAGGTTTGTCTGCCTGAATCGTTTGACAGCAGTGTATTTTTCGAGTTGAGTCAGCTAACGCTCTACAGATGTCTTATACTTGAGCATCTCTTTGTTTTCTTCTGCCTCGCGTTCCCGACCCTAGCCAGAAAGATTGTCATACATAATATGAAGAAGGAGTTGCCGGCCGAAATCGATGCAGACGTTCATTTCAACCCTAGGTACAACTTATTAGACCAGAGACTAGGGCTGTGTCCAGATGGTGACTTTTTCCGAGCTCTTCACCGGGAAAATTGTGACGTTGTTACAGACCACATCGAAACGGTCATGGCAGACGGTATCCTTACCAAGTCGGGGAAGAAGCTGGACGCGGACATAATCGTAACGGCCACAGGTCTTCGTAAGCGCGACTATCCTTATTGTTTTGTGACGTTGGGGCCGCGTTTAACCTGAAATTTTAGACATTCATCTATTTGGGGGCATTACCCCTATCGTCGATGGACAGCCTGTAGATCTAGGGACCTGCTATTCCTGGAGAGGAACCATGGTTTCGGGCGTACCGAATGCTGGAGCGGTGATCGGATATACGATAAGCTCCTGGACACTCGGTGCCGATAGCAGCATCAAGTTACTAATCAAAGTCTGGAAGCACATGAAGAAGGTTCGCGCTACGTCGGTTGTCCCGGTTAACGCTCGATCTGATCTCGCCTCATCCAGGCCGGTCGTAGAACATAGCTCAACGTACTTCGTAAAGGCACAAAACAGGCTACCCAGGATTACGGGTACATCTCCAGTAAGTTTCATACCATATTCCGAATTCCGAATTATCTTGCCATTAAATATTCTTACCAATTGTCTATAATAGTGGTATGGACGTAAGAATATCCTATACGACTATATTAAGTTATGGTTTGGTAGCGTTACCAAAGGATTGGAGTATACATATCCATCAAAGAAGGATAACTGAGAATCATGAGATGGAAGAACGAAGAGATTATCTAATTCGGTGAATTATATACGCCTCCGTTGAACGTAGAAATGAAAGTAGTAGACCGAGCCGATTATGAATGAACTTATGACATCTTATATTTATTATTCAGATGTCAAAATGTTTTAGGCAGATAAAGTTTGCGCCATAAGCACCTCTCCGCAAATCTCCATTCATCTTTGGGGATGCGTAGGGGAGGTAGGAAAATATTGCGGAGGGGTAGTGGTATTTAATTAAGTATCTTATCGGATCTTGCATGTCGTTGTTTGATATTCCGCAAAACAACTGTGTGACTGGCATTCGATTTTTTATTGGCAATTTCTCAAAAGCCTTACATCAGTTGTATGTCCTGTTGGCAGATCTCGAATATGGCCAACTTTAGACCAGCATTGATAGTAGTAGATCTCCAAGAGGATTTTTGTCCTCCGGTAAGTATGACCTGCCCACATGGGTTGGATGCTTACATGCATTTTACGGCTGCCGATAGTCACATGCGACTAACGACAATTAGAACGGTTCGCTTGCGGTCGCCAACGGTCGCGATATCGCACCACTGGTCAACAAGCTCCTAGCCTCTCCTTTCGTTATCAGGATTGCGACCAAGGACTGGCATCCGCAGAATCACATCTCGTTTGCAACAAACCACCAAGGCAAAGTTCCGTTTGAAGATTCGATCACGATCGTGAACCCGCATAACGAGGCCGAGACGTACGAGTCGCGACTATGGCCGGTTCACTGCGTACAAGGCAGCCCGGGAGCAGAGCTGATTCCTGAAATACGCGCTAGTCAACTCGATATTGTTCTCCAGAAGGGAATTGATCCGCGCGTCGAGATGTATAGCCCGTTCTACGACCCCTTCCGGTCACCACGCATCTGCGATAGCGGCCTCGTGAAGTTACTAAAGGAGAAGCAGGTCACAGACGTGTACGTCGTGGGGTTGGCGGCAGACTACTGCGTCAAAAACGCGGCGGTTGATGCCGCAAAAGAAGGCTTCAAGACTTATCTGGTGGAAGAATGCACAAGAGCCGTCGACCCCTCTGCGTGGCCGGAGTGTAAGAAAGAAATAGAGATATCCGGAGCCAAAGTTGTTAGCATAGACGGACCTGAAGTAAGTCGACTGATGACGGCACAGTAGCAAAGTGGATCCTAGGCATTGTCGACGGCGAGTTTTATCCGGCAAGAACCGCCTATCCGGCGGTGTGGATGTTACCAACGCCGGAGTTTTCTCTGCTTATCATCATGGAGTCGTACGGACACTGCATGCTGAGGTCGGTGGCGGGCTGGAGTATGTGCGATTATCTTCTCGTGACTGATTTACGCGGGGAATGGAATGCGATGGATGGTGGCACGGAAGACGGGCAACAATAAGACATGCACCTCAATCTCCTAATGCTGGTTCGAGATTTCCTAGATTCGGATCGGGCTTATCCACGTCATACAAGAACATGTAGGATGTTGGATAATATTCCGGTTGTTAATGACGAGTTCCTCAAGATTGCCGTGAAAGCAGGCGTTGACTCGGAATGGTATGCCATTATTCACTATCTAGGTGCCCACTACGCGTCTTAAACGTCGACGATCTATATCTTATTCATTGCAGATTTGTGTGTGCTTACGTACTTGGTTCTCGTCGCTAGGGCGTGATATAGATAGCGGGAGGCCTCCTTTTTCGAATTGGTTTACATCCTAGTTCATACGGATGGTTTGGGTGCTAACTACCTAGGTACCTATGTTATTAAATGAGAATACTTTGGCGAGAATACGTAATAGCACCTAGTAGTGATGGCCATGATAGCGAGTGGGTACGTGCTCACTACGTATGCTTTGACTATATTCATCGAGGTCGCTGATGTGATAACTTTGGATTTACTTTGTATAGTTAGGTAAGTATGTGTTTATCGATACCACAGCAGCTTCGGATAGGGGTTCGTGAATAAGGCAAGACTCGACCTCGAAATACATAGTACACTATGTAATTCAACCCTGGCTGTTGAGTTGTCAAAGTATCCATATGGTGTTGTTACTGTGGGCTTTTAACTCCGGTCTCGTTCTTTTCCGACCAATGGCTCTTCCGCGTAAATGTGAACGGACGGCGTTGACGAGGAGGCTGAGATAAGAAACTTGGCTTGTTGGCTTTTTGAAAAAATCGTAGAACGCTGAATTATGAATCGTCATCATCTGGGACTTGACATTGCAACGCCGTCCCGACTCGAGATTTTAATTAATGTTAGAGATACTACATACCTGAATAATAATATATAACTACCTACCTACCTTACATATTACGTACGATACAGTCTTGGGTTACTACCTGCTAATCCAAGGCGAGAATAAAATAAAATGCGCTGGGTTGTATGGCCAACAAAAGATTCGCTAAGCTTTCGAACATCATTATGTTGGCGTAACTACCTGTACATATGTTTACCTACATAGGTACGAACCTAAGATATGTACCTACATGCATGTAAAGTGGCTGCGGTTGTGGAGTCCCCATGTCTCTCTAAACCTCCGATAGGCGTATATTTACGTATCTATCATGCCAGGTACCTTGCAATATATCGCAAAATATATATATTTGCAGTTAAGAGGTAGGCAGCGATAGATAATGTTACTAGTACCTACCCACCTAGGTAATTAGCTAATCGATAGCGGACGGTGTGTTTGTAGTGGACCTGTATGGGTCCCCTAATTTTGAAGAATACAACTGGGGGATAGTGACCTGAGCGAGCTAGAGAAGGAAACCTTGAAATTTCTCTCTTCACCGCACCGATAATAAATCCCCACCGACCCCCCCCTGACTTGCCGTTCTTCTTCCAACATTTCTTCGTCGAGCTAATTCTTTGTTCGTGGCCTCCTACGGTCGAGAGTTTCGACACGGTGGTCAATTTACTTTCAACACCGTCATTGGCGTTCGAATTGACGTTGGGTCGTCCTTTAAAGTTATCACGAGGAGCTCTTCGTCTGTTTCGTTGAAAAGAGGTAGTTTAACTCGTTAACTTTTTTACACCTCAGCTTTTCGGCAGCATATTTTTACAGTCTCTCTCAGAATTACTTAGACAGTCTGGGCAACCGTGTAATCTACGTTAGAAACTATTAGGTTAGTTACGTCCTTCTTCTATAAGACTCCGCATCCTGGTTCCGAGACACCATAGAGACACGAGTAGAACTCGACTAATTTATATCCTAGAAGACTAAGCATAGATAATACGCGATCGTCGCCAAATGCCTTCGCGGTAGTACTAATATGATTGCCTCTTCATTTCTCCCCTCCCGCTTCCGCGGTGAGCAACCAAACGATAAACCAAAACCGCCCTCTAAGATGAACCAGAGAGTCACACCGATCCTCCAATTCTTCTCCAAGATTGCCTGCCTACACCCGATCCATACCATAGTCATCGTCTCCTTAATAGCAAGTACGACTTATGTCGGCGTCGTCAAGGAAAGCCTATTAGATGTGACCAGAAGCGCGAGAACGGCCGATTGGCCCTCCCTGGTAGAAGGTAGCAGAAGCTTGCAGGCCAGCCCTGAGACTTCGTGGCGATGGCAGAGCTTCGACTCTGATTCGACTATCCCAAAGGACGCCGACCATTTGGCAGTTATTACTCTGGTCTTCCCAGAGTCGTCCGAAGACGCTCCCCAGACCGCTCCGCTGCCTCACATTGTCCCTCTACCTCAGAACCTAAGCATCTCGCATCTGCCGTCTACCTCGAACCCCCTGAGCGCTTATTCCCAGGATAGCGCCTTGGCTTTTGCCGTCAAGTATAGCGAAGCTGCGGAGTTCCTTGCCGCAGCGCAGGAGATTCCCAACGATGTTCCTGGTCAGGAATCGCGCGAGACCGAGTTGGGCAAGGAAGAGCAAAGGATGTGGATCATGAAAGTCGCCAAGGGTTACACTAGGGGAAGCGTTGTACGATGGATTCACAACGCCTGGACAGAGTTCCTCGACTTGATAAAGAACGCCGAGACGCTAGATATCATTATCATGGTCTTGGGATATCTGTCTATGCACTTGACCTTCGTATCGCTATTTCTATCCATGAGAAAGATGGGTTCGAATGTATGGCTAGCTATCAGCGTGCTCTTCTCGTCGACTTTCGCCTTCTTATTCGGCCTTAATGTTACTACCAAGCTTGGCGTCCCAATCAGTATGGTCCTGCTTTCTGAAGGATTGCCATTCTTGGTTGTTACCATCGGGTTCGAGAAGAATATCGCTCTAACTCGAGCTGTTTTGTCCCATGCATTAGAGCACCGCAGACCCGAAGAGAAGACTGGTGCTGGCAAGTCTGCCAAGTTCTTGACCCCTTCGGACGGCATCATTCACTACGCTGTGCAGCGCGCCATTAAGGACAATGGTTACGAAATTGTCCGTGACTACGTTATAGAGATTTTGATTCTGGTTGCCGGAGCCGCCTCGGGCGTACAGGGTGGTCTTCAGCAGTTCTGCTTTCTAGCCGCCTGGATACTCTTCTTCGACTGTATCCTGTTATTCACATTTTACACCGCCATTCTGTGCATCAAGCTCGAAGTGAACCGCATCAGGCGCCACGTTGAGCTACGTCGAGCCTTGGAAGACGACGGCGTTAGTCGCCGCGTGGCCGAGAACGTAGCTAAGAGTAATGATTGGCCTAGACGAGACGCCAGGGGTCAAGCCGACGCGCCTCTCTTCGGCAACGATCTCAGGGGCAACAGCGTTCCTAAATTCAAGTTCTGGATGGTTATGGGCTTCGTCGCCATCAACGTCGCCAACCTTTGCACGATTCCCTTTAGAACATCGGATATCTCTAGCGTCTCTTCATGGGCTACAGGTTTGGGTGGCGTTGTTAGCTCGCCTCCTCTTGATCCTTTCAAGGTTGCCTCCAATGGATTGGACGAGATACTTGCGACCGCCAAGAATCACTCTAGGCCGACCGTAGTTTCTGTACTGACTCCTATCAAGTACGAATTAGAATTTCCTTCTATTCACTACGCAGAGGCGCCCCTCTCGAATAGCGTACGACGGGACAGCTATCCCCAGCTGAACGGCTATGGTGTAGGCGGACGTATGGTCGGCAGCCTTCTTACCAGCTTGGAGGATCCCATCCTATCCAAGTGGATTGTCGTTGCCTTGGCCATGAGCGTCGCGCTCAACGGCTACCTATTTAACGTGGCCAGATGGGGTATCAGGGATCCTAATTTGCCCGATCACCCTATAGACCCGAAGGAGCTTGCGGATGCCGAACGATTCAACGACACGCAATCCGCAACACTACCCCTCGGCGAGATTCAACAGTCGGAATCGCAGCCAGTGCCTGACAGGCCCATTACTCCCGCCTACACTGACGATGAGAGCCAGCCTAAAGCTACCCAGGCAACACCTTTAGCCGTTCAGAGGACCCAAAATGACCTAGAAAGGATGTTGGCCGAAAAGAGGGCTCACGAATTGACTGACGAGGAGGTTGTCGCCGTCTCGCTCAAAGGCAAGATCCCTGGCTACGCGTTGGAGAAAACTCTTAAGGATTGCACCCGAGCCGTCAAGGTTCGTCGAAGTATCATTTCGAGGACCCGAGCAACAGCAGACCTTACCAGCTTTTTGGACCAGTCCAAGTTACCATACAAGAATTACAATTGGGAGCAGGTGCTTGGTGCTTGCTGCGAGAACGTTATCGGTTATATGCCTATCCCCGTCGGTGTAGCCGGGCCGCTCGTTATTGACGGCAAGAGCTACTTCATTCCTATGGCTACTACTGAGGGCGTTCTCGTCGCTAGTACGAGCCGTGGCTGCAAGGCTATCAACTCTGGTGGAGGCGCCGTTACGGTTCTGACAAGTGACGGAATGACTCGAGGACCCTGTGTGCAATTTGAAACTCTTGAACGTGCCGGTGCAGCGAAGCTCTGGATCGACTCCGAAGCGGGTCAGGCTGTCATGAAAAAGGCATTCGATTCGACCTCGAGGTTCGCTCGTTTGCAGACCATGAAGACGGCTCTCGCCGGAACCAACCTCTTCATCCGGTTCAAGACAACAACTGGTGATGCTATGGGAATGAACATGATTTCCAAGGGGGTTGAGCACGCGTTGAACGTTATGTCCACCGAGGGCGGATTTAGCGACATGTCCATCGTCTCGCTATCCGGAAACTACTGTATCGACAAGAAGGCCTCCGCGATCAACTGGATCGACGGCCGAGGTAAAGGTATAGTTGCTGAAGCCATCATCCCGGGAGATGTTGTCAAGGCGGTGTTGAAGAGCGACGTGGACAGTCTTGTCGAACTCAATGTCTCCAAGAATTTCATCGGTTCTGCCATGGCTGGTGCTGTGGGTGGTTTCAATGCTCACGCAGCCAACATTGTCGCAGCCGTCTTCATTGCCACCGGTCAGGATCCAGCGCAAGTCGTAGAGAGCTCCAATTGTATCACAATCATGAAAAAGTAAGTCCCCTAGTAATCCTCTTTGCTATTTATGCTGACCCGATAGTCTACGCGGCTCTCTTCAAATCTCTGTGTCCATGCCCTCGATCGAGGTCGGTACCATCGGCGGTGGCACCATCTTGGAGCCCCAAAGTGCAATGCTTGACATGCTTGGTGTCAAGGGCCCTCACCCGACAAACCCCGGAGACAATGCCGCTCGCCTCGCCCGCATAGTTGGCGCAGCGGTTCTTGCAGGAGAGCTATCCCTCTGTAGTGCTCTCGCCGCCGGTCACCTGGTCAAGGCGCATATGGCACATAACCGCTCAGCCCCTCCCACGCGGAGTACAACACCGGCGCCTACCAGTAGCGGTGCGATGACACCCGCCGGATTAACTATGACCAAGAGCTCCGCCGCTCTCGACCGAGCAGCCGCATCGAGACGTTAACGTCATCCTTTTTTTTCCACTTTATCGAGTATAAGAAGTTTTGATGCGCTCCTTAATGAGCATAATGATGCATTGAGCTAGGCGTTCAGCGAAGTTACGTTTAGGTATATGTCTTGCCAAAATTAAGACGTTATGCGGATGGGTGGTTGACGGAGGCATCTAGCCTGGCCGATTGGGAGGCCATGTTCTACGAAATTTGGATGCTCGTTTATTCAGGCAAGGGAACGGGGATGGTAAAGATGAGATGGGGCTAGTCATTGCCTACACGGTATCCCCAGGGGAAAAAAAGGACGCTCTAAGCTATAGATACTTGGACGATGGGATTATACACTTGCTAACCTCGGAAGGTTATTAATGAGTTCCTTATGGTGGAATATTAGGAGTGTTGTATCTCCTTTCGGTTAGTGCCTATATAATACATCAATGAAGACAATTCCTCAGTATAATTGTACGTATAAAGTAGGCGTTTCGGGGTTCAATTGTCGATGTATTTCTAAATTTTGAATTAGCAGTGCTTCCCAAGGATTTTGTCATCGGGTTTACCGTATTTGGGCCTATTTGTAACCATGGCGATCACTACTTTCGCAATCGGATATGAATTAATTCGTACCAGGCTATGCGACGCATGCTAAGATATTTATAAGGAAGTGACGATGAATTAGCCTTGTAAAATATGAAAGGGGATCTTTGCGCCATTGACGTTCTGTAGTGGAGTGTTGTTTTTATCCCGTGACTGGAAAGCGAAACATAGGTACTTTCAGTGTGAAAGCTGCCCCGTGGTGTTTGGAGCGTATATAATAGTTTTACTTCACCAAAGGTGATATCAGTCGAGACAATCGGGCGTGAGTATATCAAGCCAAGAAGCATTCGCATTCATAATCCGTAGTCCCGCATTAAGCTTGTCCCTGTCAACGTTGATATAGGTAGCGGTCCCTTAAGAAATCCGTCATCTACCATAACTAACCGGCCGACGCCAACCCGGGACTCCCGTAACCAGCCTCGGGCTATGCAAATCCGAACCCATTACGTCGCGCCTTTTATTACAATCTTTCCCCTAGCCCGCCCCTGCCTCAATTTCTCAAAGGCTTTCGGTGCGTCTTCATATTGGAATAATTCGTCGACGACGCTCTTGACCTTCCCTTCCTTCATCCACTTTGCGATCTGATCCAAGTCCGCGTGGGTATTTTTCGTGATGAGGTATTCCCACTTCCTTCTACCGCCTCCTAGGAAGGAGGGGAGGAACTGCCTCGAAACGATAGTTGTTAAATCCGTCACCGAAAACTGGCCGCCGATTTGCACGAACTTTCCTTCCGGAAGCAAAAAGTGATCGGCGACCTTGTGAAGATTTGACGGCGTCCCGACGTTGTCGACTACTAGCTGGTAGACTAGACCCTTTGCCTTTAGGACTTCGCTAACGTTCTCTTTTGTATAATCTATAACCTCATCCGCCCCGAGGCTGCGACACAGCTCCGCATTCTTACCAGAACAGCTCGCCGTTACGTGACAACCTACAGCCTTTGCGATCTGGATCCCAAACGTGCCTGTCCCTCCGCTACCCCCGTTAATGAAGACCTTGTCTCCTTCCTTGACATTCGGTACGATGCATTGGTACGCTGTCTGCGCCGCTGTCCCGATGCAGCTTGCATCTTCGAGGGATACACCTTCGGGCACGACAGCACATCCGTCAATTTGCGCGCACACATATTCGCCCAGCGCGCCGTGCTTATTGGGCGAAATCCTCCCGAAAACCTTATCGCCCACGTGAACGGCGTCAACGGCGTCACCGGTCTGCGCGACCACACCAGAAAAGTCCATACAGGGCGTAGCAGGGGTGGGAATTAACGCTCGTATCGCTAGGCCTATCTCGGGAAACTTGTAATCGGCTGGATTGAGGGATGTGTAATGGACTTTTACGAGAATACCATCATTTGGGAGTGATTGATGAAAAGGTAACGGCGCATCCTCGACTAGCTGAATATTCTTCTCAATTCCTCCGCGCGTTGAACTGTAGACCCAGGCTTTCATAGCCTGGGGGATGGCTGGAGCTGTGTTAGACATTGGCGATGTCGACTCGATCGAATTGGGAACTGGGAAAACGGATCTATTCAGGTAGACATTGATGATAAGTGGTGAATCGGATAGACCAGGCCATTTATGTACAAAGTTGAAATGCCTGCCGCAAAGTCACATGACGTCATGCATACGATGAATACGATGGATACGATTCTGCGAAATAATGCGCATTGGCTATTCACCTAAATCAAGAATGCAAATGAAGCCATTGGAATATTGGATAAATTTCCATTGCTACCTTAGGTTTTATCATCAGGAACCTTAAATTTAGCGACTTTAGGTGGTTGCGATAACAGTGATAATTGTACCTGGGTGCCTCGGTAGATACTATGTAATGTCGATGATTAGAATATGAAGCATCAAAGGAAGGCGTTGTAAATTATATTGCGCTAACAAGTTTTTATAGAGTCGCCAAAATACGACCATTCGCAGTGGTAGAAAAGTACCTGTATTTAAATATTGTGGCTATTGTCTTTCAACTGGGATATATTTGTCGCAATCCGATTAGTCAATTGCAAACATATCCCTTATACCGCCTTAGATTGGTGAGCGCTCTCTCCGACTTACATTCAAAACCGACGAAGACCTCATAGGTAGGAACATCGGTAGAGAGATTCGACTATCGACCTCGGGGATGCACGCATACTATGTATTCGATAGGAGGTATACTACCAAAATAGCCCATACGAGTTACTAAGTACCTTACCTAGGTAGTTACTCGACGAAATAAGAAATGATATTAGCTCTAAAGTTCTTTTACATAGCAGAACGAAATCAATTCGCCTAAATTCGAGGCCTACGTAGTAGTATTTAACTTTGTAATGCCATCATTTCTGTCTTATGAACAGCCAATGCTTATGCTACGACATTACAGCATGCGCGGATGAGCCGGATACGACAAACAGACCGGCTTGGTTTATGCCGAGATACAACATGTTGATCAGGGCGTGGTCCCGTCTGGCAGCGGTGTCGGCAGCGGTGCATGCCACTAGGTACCGCATCTGCGCATGTAATCCACTTGGGTTAAGCCGATGGCTCCCGGCTTTTAATTTTCTAACCTTACATAGTATACTACCCCAAGACGTAGCGAGCGCGATGACTTGGCTTGCATTTAAAGTTGAATAAGATCTCGATTATTTACTTGGGTAGATATGGTTAATCTTATCTGATCCGCTTCGTCCTTTTTACGTGCGTAGCTGACTGATCTAATCAATATCTAGGCTTTCTTGGCTTTCGCCTCAAGTCAGTTGGTGAACTTACCGGCCGAGCTTATCCTACGAAGCCGAACCTCGATATAGATAGGCCGTTGACCTGCGTTATCCTCCAATCCCTGTTGAGCTTCGCGGGCAAGTGCCGACGCTCGGGATTATCTTGCCTATTCTCCGCACCATTGCCGCCTCTGAACGGAATACGGCTGCAACGTGAACTGGAACATGAGGAACCGAACACAGCGGTGCTTACCTTGGTGCGTACATGGACCTATATGAGCTCGAGAAGCCAAAAACGGACGGGGTATCCGAGGACGAGAGATGGCGCATTTGGGTTAAAAATACATACCTACCACCTACCTCTTAGGTATGTATATAGAGTTGCGATTTCGATGTTAACCGCTCTCAAACTAGCAACCCAAGAGACACAAATTGGTAAGAGTAACCAACCTATTTCTCGTAACCGTATGGCGGTGGCTGAATTTCGTCACTGACCTGAAGTCAACAAGAGCTACGGATGACGGAAAGAAGGGCGACTATATCCACATCCGATTTCTCAAATCTGCGGTGCGTCCTTGGCTACTTCCTAGGTTAGGTAAGTCACTACGGTCCGGGTTGTTCGTTTAGTATACGTTAGGTCGTTAGGTACGTAAGTTGCGCGCCCTCCCCGCCCCCTGATAGTTATCGTAGGCGTTGTGGCATAGGATGTGGAATTCGATCCGAATCCCGGCCTTCGCTGGTCCGAGCTACGGATTTAAAACGGCGCAAAGAAAGATTCCATGTGACGTTGAAGTACCTACTATGCACCTATTAGGTAGCAAGCAGATCTCGGCGAATAGTCTAATCAATAGTTAGTCTAAAGGAATCTTTTCAGTTTCGATGCCCCGCGTCTAGCCAAGCCAAGCCGCTTTCCACATTATTCCCGTCTGTCGCAGCCTTGACCCCAGAGATAACATTTATATAGGTCTGCTGGTCTCCGCCGTAGGATTTATCGAAGTAGCCTCGTTCGATTCCCAATTTCTTCCTACAAAAAACTAATTGTTAGACTGCGCGGTGGAAGAAATGCCTGTTAAGAAACCTTGACTGGAAGACGAATCCCTGTCCTCGCTAGATATTCCGCACAATTACGACATTAGGCTAGGTACATTAGGTACCTACTTAATATTTCTATGAAAGGAAGGCCCACACCATCCCCCCTCGGGGTGAGTCAGTACCTATCAGCTATCAGCGTATAGTTATCGTATGTAGAAGAAGGAACTGTGCCGTTCTAAACTCAGCCCTGTCTTTGTAAGATCCTTCCGCGTAATTATCTCGATCTATGTCATACACTTCTTTTTCCCCCTTACGTATTTGACGTACTTGCTCAATTCAACATCGCATAACAGTTCACCTTTGCTCAATTCTTGCTACTTTTACTCTAAAGTTAACTAACATTACTAAGTTGTCGTTGAAGCGTGAAAGAGGCTTAAAATAACCCCCTCTGCTTGACGAACGACAACGTCGGATGCTAAGATATTCCAGACACATGGGAATTGGTAGGCCCAAAAGCACCTCCCGCGGATGAGCCGCACCATGTCCAGCGTATCTTCTATCTCCGTCGCCCAAAACAACTTTGCCCCCATGGAATCTTCAGCTCGTTCGTCCCCGAACGAAAACTCGATCGGCTCTCCCGCCGCTGTATCTGCTGCCGCATCCACGCCTCAAGATTCCGCGTCGATATCGAATATATCGGCCGTCCCTGTAGCCGGCGTTGCCAATACCGCTTTTACTCCCTCAGGCCCCATCACTCTCGACCCGTCTACTACGCCCTCGTCGATACTGAACCCCCGCAGTTGCGTAACATGTCGACGTAGGAAAGTTAGATGCGACAAATTTATGCCCTGCGGCAACTGTCGCAAAGCCCAGATTCAATGCGTCTTTCCGGCGCCGGGCCGAGCGCCTCGGCGACCGCGTGTGAAAGACCCGAATGCCCCACCGAAACAGACGAGCGAGCGCGAGATCGAGCTCATGAAGCGGCTCCGGAAGCTAGAAAGCATAGTAGAGGATTTAAGCGGCCAGATTGAAATAGAGACGGCAAGACATCCTTCTTATAGCGGCGGGGCCTCACCGGAGACGACTCTAGACGGCGCGCAGGAAAGAGAGCGGCGAAGACAGAGCGGAATTGCATATAGCGAAAATCTTCCAGGCGGTTACCCTCCGGCGGACTATATGAAATTCGGCCGTTCCAACACCGGCGACTCGGCTAATAATGTATTAAAAAGCCCGGCTTCGGAGGTTAGCAAACCCTTCGGAAGATTGGTGCTAAACGAGAAGGGGAAGACGCGTTACGTGAGCAGTGCGTTCTGGTCCAAGGTTAATGACGAGGTATGTTACATCCTTTTTCGATTGGCGATGTAACTGATTGGTATAGCTTAACCAGCTTCGAACCGAGACCGAGATGCTTAGCGACGACGAGTCCGAGGCTTCGGACGACGGAAGTAGTCCCGGCGTATTACACCCTCCTCCGGATCTAGTCGACCATCACGGTTTCGTTTTGGGCTATAGTTCTTCTAATGTCGATCTGCGCAAACTACATCCTTTGCCATCCCAGATACCGTTTTTTTGGCAGGTTTATCAGGAGAACGTCGACCCGCTAGTGAAGATATTGCACGTACCATCTATGAACAAGATCATCCGCGAGCTAAGGAGTAATATGGATGATATCTCACCGGGTATGGAAGCTCTCATGTTTGCTATATACTACGCCTCCATCACGTCCATGGAAGATAACGAGGTAGGAACGCCATCGGCGAGAAAATTGAAGTAAATTAACCGTGTCCAGGTCAAGGTGAACTTCGGCGCCGACAAGGCTCAGCTCATTAAAAAGTACCGCTTTGCTACAGAGCAAGCTCTCGCGAAAGCTAATTTCTTAGTCACGTCGGAATTAGTGGTCGTTCAAGCGTTTACCCTCTTCCTCGTGCTTGTTCGTCGGTATGACGACACGAGATTCGCCTGGACACTTACCGGCCTTGCGATTCGCATTTCTCAGTCGCTCGGCATACATAGAGAAGGTACCGAATTCGACGGCTTGAGCCCGTTCGACGTAGAAATGCGTCGAAGACTCTGGTGGGCGATCTGCATCCTCGACCTCAGGTCGGCGGAAGATCAAGGTACCGAGCTAACGATTGCGGAACGAACATACGACACGCAATTCCCATTAAATATCAACGACGTGGACATAAGCCCCGAAATGACGGAATTTCCGGAAGAAAAACTAGGACCCACAGACATGACGTTTTGTCTCATACGCTACGAGATATGCGCACTGGCTAGGAAGATACATTTCGCCACAAACGGGATGGCCCCGTGTCAATCCCAGAGTACGGAAGAGGAGCGCAGCGAGATGCTTCAGCAGTGCTACGAGAGAATTCAGATGAAGTATTTAAAAACATGCGGCGACAAAGACGCCGACGTGCTACATTGGGTTGCCGCCATGATCGCGCGGCTCATCATGGCCAAGATGAGTCTGATAATATACCAGCCAATGTTGCTTCATTCGGGAGCCCACGAGGTCAGCAAGGAAATCCGACACCGCCTCTTCATGGCTTCCCTAGAGGTAGTCGAATATACGAGGGTATTAAACTCGGAGCAGAGATGCCGCCAGTGGCGATGGCTCTTCCAGACGTATGCCCAATGGCACGCCGTCGCTTACCTCCTGCTGGAAGTGTGCCGCCTACCATGGACCGCATCTCTCGAACGCGCTTGGATCGTGCTTAGCGCGACGTTCCAAACCCCCGACGTAGCTCAGCGTGCTAAGCCGGGCGTTTGGATTCCGCTGCGAAAACTTATGGGGCAAGCGAGGCGTCACAGGGACGAGGAAATCCAGCGGTTGAGGGCTGATCCCGAAGCCGCGCGGCAGCTCGACCTGGACGAGCAGAAGAAGACGCAACCAGAAAGTTTCAAGCATCTATCTAGTTCGATGCGGGGTGTTTTAGCCCAAGAGCAGTGGCGTAAGCTCGTGGGAATCAAAGGTCCCGAAAGGTCAGCGTTTCACATTTCAGAAATCACGGGCAGTGGCACGGAAAAAAGGTTCGTCCAGGGACAGTCAGAAATGCCCGAGGCAGTCCCGGCTCAGTTGCAGTATGTCGATCAATTAATGTCCCAACCGTATCTCGACTCTCACGATATATTTTCGGTCGCTTTCCCGAGCAACCAAGCCTATCTTACCGAAGGAGGCGCTCAACCTCCCGGAGGATCCCGGCCGAACTTGACGGCTCCCGTAGAAGCGTTTGGCACTGCTAGTAGCAACGGCAGCAGCAACAACAACCAGCCCTCAGCAGGTCCACCTCCGCATAACTTTTTGGAAGACAACCCTCCTCCGTGGTTCTGGAGCGGCGTTTGGGGCCAGTCTCCCCCAAACAGCACAGCCGAAAACGCAGCGGGTTCCGAGGATCAAGACGTCAATATGGACGTGGACGAAAATTTTAATTGGCAGAATTGGGTAGACAACGGCCTCGCGATGGGAAGAGTTGGTTTTATGGGGGGAATTTAGGAGTTTTACGCGAATGCTCATTCGGCGCCAGGCTAGATCTACGCAATATATGGTGGTTAAGACACCGGGCCGCAAAAAACGGTCCGCGAAAGCCGATCCGAGATTTTGATAGATTTGGATTCCGCTCACCGAATTTCAGGGCGGAGATAGAGAAAGAACGGCTTTGACGGGGTTACGATGCCGTTATGTGTATATTGATATCCTACTCTTGGGCTTCAGGCTTTGAATGCGAAATGGAAAAGTCGCGACCAGAATATGCATCCTGGAGAACTACTTTACCACGTATAAAGAATATTATCATATCAAGAGGTATGACTCTACTCCCAAAATCGTACCGCTTAAGGATTAAAACTAACCATCCGTAATGTTGCAATATAAAGGACAATGAGAGGGTACCTTTATCTACCTGCTTCCAGCCGATCTCGGTGGTCGGCTGCCGTGTTCCGTACCGATGGTTCGGCTTTTGGCTACCGGAGCAATTTTGAACGAAATTCGCACCGGCTGATTATATATCGCCACTAATTGCAATTTGTCAGCCTTATTTAATATTAATTATCAATCTTCAAGGTCTTATAAATCTCCCCTACCATTCTTGATATGCTATCTGCTTTACCGGGCGATTCGTCACATAACCAGCCGGAACCCGTCACACGGCTAGACTATCTTGCCGTGAGATCCACGATCTAGTGTATGGACTCATTAGATGACGAGGTAATTTTTGAAATAGCAATCGGTGACTGTGCGAGCTTCTAATTTGTAAATAAAGCATAAAACACAGCACCCCCCCGGCGTGTCATAGGCCCAAACGAGACGACGACTCCCAAAGTCTGCAAATACAGAGAAATATTTTTGAAGAAACTTGCCAACCATACTGACATGCCGCATAACGTACTGATAACCGGGGGCTCTGGCTACCTTGGTGGAGATCTCCTTGCTCGGATGGGAGCTGCGAACTTGCCGCCTTACGGAAAGCTATACGCATCGGTACGGACAACAGAACAAGCGGCCGGTGTTCGTCAGTACGGCGCTGAACCGTTATTCTTCAATCTCAAGGATAGGTGGGAAGTACGGTCCACAGTCATCGACAATCAGATTACCGTAGTTTATTATTTGATCGACGCCATACAAATCGAGCCTCCATTATTTTTCATCGAGGCGCTCTCCGAGGTTAGGAAGGCGACGGGATTTACAGTACATTTCTTGCACGTAGGTTAACCACTAAGAATGATCTCCTTTAGGTCTAATCAACTTCTAGACGACCGGCGCCAAGCTCTTTTCCAGCCACGCGGATGCCCCAATCGATCGTCCCCTACTAGATACTGACCCGCAGCTGTACGAAATCCAAAGGTCACAAAATCCGAGGCTTAATATAGCCCAGCAGGTAGGCACATATAGAAAACTTTCCCGTCGCGTCTATACGCCTCAGCTAAGCTCGAAATAGGGGGTGACAACCAACTGCGCAGTGATAGAACACACAGAGAAACTTGGGGTCCGCGGTTACGTATTTGTACCCTGCATCGTGTGTAGGTTGTCCCATAAATCTTGGCACATCACATCTTTCGTATCCTATTAACGATATCTATGTAGACGGTAAAAGTAAAGGATTTGGCGAGCCTATCTCTACCTTACGGCAGATATATATGATTGTACGCGCAGCAAAAACGTTAGGGCGAGTGTATCGCGTCGATTCTGACCGTCCGGTGAGCTTTTACTATCGCAGCTTATAACCAACGCGTTCTAACGAAGCAACAGGAATGGCCTGTATGTCATATAATTGATAATACCACGGTATATATAGAACTACTGCGAAAGATCTTAGCCGACGAAAATCCAAGCCACGGCAAGAATGGCTATTACCTTGCCGCCTCAGGCAGCGTTACGGTAAGTACTACGAAGGGGTTATGAGATATCATGGCATTTTCCCCGAGCATATTCGCTAATTTCCATATGACTTATCTTAGTGGGATGATCTATATGACGCAGTGGCCACTGCTCTTGTCAAGCGCGGCGTCATCGTGGATGATTCGGTTGCCTTAGCGAGCGACGAGACTCTCGAGCGGATGGGCGCCGCGCTTGGATTCCCAAAGGAAATGGTGCCTGTTCAGCTTGGTGGAAAGTAAGTGCGAATATACAATTTATATTCCAAACTCCTTCACAGGCCAATATTAATAAGAAATGCAATGTAGGTGTACTCTCATAGCTCGACGTGCCCGCGAGGAACTAGGATGGAACCCAGTTTACTCAGCAGGACATATCCTAGAAGCTGCCGACGCCGAAGTTGGATGGGTTCTAAAGCATTTGGAAAGCTGAATGTGTCGCGAGGCGGACCAAGGAGCGAGGAACCCTAGCTGATATGGTGCTACGAAGCTCTCACATGTAGAAACTTGATAGAGTGTAGGATAGCTATATGGTTTTATGGATTTTAGATATATGGTTTCGTTTCGACTTTTATTACCGCCCAGGTGCATGCTAATATGTCTATCTCATGTAAATGCCAATGTGGGACGTAAGGTATAATGATATCGATGCGTTTATCGTAGTGGACATCATTTGACTCGTATCTCCTTACTTATAGTACTATTAATGCACTGAGAAAAATACAAGAGCCTTGACTTATGGATCCAATGTACTATATGATGCGTGGTGAGACGTTTAGGTCTCCGGAAAAGATCTGCAATCGCGGATCTATCTGATATGAAGTTACACTATGTATCATTTCCCATACCCAGAAAAGCGATGATAGTCGTGACCATGAAAATATACTGCTTATTCTACCCTTGTCAACTAAAACCTCACTCACTAGACATTCTTTTAATTTCATTTTATCCACTTCGCTCTCCAATGTCGCTGCATGTCTCGCAAGGAGCATGTCAGGTAGATGTCGAAAAGTTAGGACACCCTATCAAAACACCTGCACAGAAACGGCATGCGTTCAACCAATATTTAAATACCGATATGAGCTCCTAAAAACCCAATTAAATCAAGATGGTATATCATTATTAATACGATATTTCCCCGGTTTTCCCACTCTTGTATTTATTTGTACTATAATCATAAATATAGATACATTAGGTTAAAATACCTTGCAGAGGACCTCGAGGCTCATATGCCTTGGGTAAGTTGTGAGAGTTCATATTGACCTATGGGATGTAAGACACAGACAACTACTGAATTCAATATATACAAGCAGGCCCCTTTACGTGCTCGAAAAGTGACGAATCGGGATATGGAAGAATATACTGCGAATGTCAAATATCAAATCTTGAACCGTGCTTAGCACCTGTTAAGTATGACGTTCCAACTGCGGTCCAACGAGAAAATCTATGGCTAAATGTTAGGTCGCATATATAGGTGCTAGGATAGTTAATACTTACTTGACCGTGAGTGTTCGTAGTCCAGCTATTGCCGCCGTTATAAGTGCTCCGTTGGCAGTTGATTAGAACCTCAACAGCGTTGCTGGATAGCGCGTTAGCCTAGGTAGGTATGCTTTCTTAGTAAATGTGTACTCACTCTGCTACGATGGTGCAAGGGTTATGCAATTCGCTGCCGGAGTCGTTACATAGAAAGATGCCAGCGCCAGCATTGCAACTGCTGACGGTACATCCGCCTGCACCGGGACTTCCGGGAGGTGCGGAACAGTCTCCGTTAGCGATGCTGTACAAATATCTCACGCCGGCGCCGATCGACTCGGCATTTACGTCGTTACCGTAAGCACATGTCCAGTCCTAAGGTTTCGCATGTTAGAACGAAACCTAGCCGGGACAATGGGTAGGACGTACATTTGACGTTGTCGCCCTTTTCTTGATGGGCTCAAGATCCCGCCTCTTTACGGTCGAGTGAGGACTATTCAAGCCTAATTCATTGTCGTAGTTTGGATTTATTTTCGTAATCTCCTTGTAAATTTCCTGCGAAGCTGGATGAGTAAAGGTATACCGGCCGGAATGCTTCTGGAAACTTACCTCTGCAGTGCCTGTGATTGACACGGCGGGCTCGCCTAGTTTGACTTGACCTGTCCATGTTATTTTGGAGGTAGCGAACTCGGTTCCGGCGGAGTTCTCAGCTGGTAACGCCTACGAGCATTTGCATTAGCGACGACGACGAATCTAGAAGGGGAGATGACGCACGGTGGACACTACGGCTCCAGCGAGGAGACAGACCAAGGTAGAAAACACCTTCATGCTGAATTACTTAGGTATGTGATACTTTACCTGTTTACTTGAGGTGCCAGGAAGACCTTGAGGAGATATTAACTCTCATGGTAGCTTGATGCTATATACATGCCATTACAATTTACGGCACGATGCAAATCCCAGATGCTAGCAAGGATATACCGAATCGTTAACCGAAACAACGTCGCCCGACTAGCCTCCCTTTTATTTAACGGTCATTATCAATTAGGCAAGTGACATTATGCGAAATCCAAGCCGACCATTCCGAGCTTGCTCATTGACCTCATCTTAGTCCTTACAACTCCAATTTAAGATTATAGCCATCCCGAAGCCGCCTCGTCGCATGATCTTTAAGCCGTTGGGACTTTGGGACTTTGGGACTTAGGGACTTAGGGATAGATCATAGATAAAGCCGCCCATCGGTGGGTTATAAAGCTAGTGTACCTAGGTGTGAGATGTAACGTAACCAATCACCATCTGTATAAATTATGAAGTGGTAGCGGGCGACCGACACTAGTATTTGTTTTTGGGTAAATCTTTCAGGGGTTCAAACTATATCAGCAAGAATTAAGCTTAAGTTAAAGGAAGCTTAACTAAAAGAAGCTTAACTAATTGGGCGATTGTCACGTAATCGTGAATGTACATAGTACTGTATGTATTCATTGATGATGGTAATTATTATAGTAGTAATAAATCTGGGCGAGATAAATTACCACCTACTATTACGGGTATGACCTCGAGGTATTTTTGGCACGGCTTACGGCACGGCGTCAACGTGGCAATGCTCGAACGTAGCGTATTCGGAGACGAAAAGATCGTCCCGGATCGTCGATAATACTGAGATCTTATATCCTTGCAATGCAATAACGGATGACTTCTCGATGAGTTTACCTAACCCAACATAGACAACATAGTTAAACAACATAAACATTCCACCAATCTGTCGAATTGGGTACCTACCTTTTACACACCAGCTGGGACCCTGGGTGACCAAAGCGGGAATGCCGCGCGGACGAACGAGTAAATAAAGCATGGTAGCGTCGAAATAGACGAATGGATCCCATCCTGCAATGTCGTGCCGACAACGTAGCTTTTTGGTAGACAGGAGAGATGATAAAGCCGAAGTTGGGACGTCTTGCATGACAAGGCGAAGCGAGCTACGATCCAGCGCAGGATAGCTAACGCCGGACAGCCTTGGCCTTGACGTTTCAGGACTCTCGTGGCTTGCTAGTTCCATTTTTACGCCAACCCCATGTTCAGCCATGGCGTGGTTACATATGGAGTAAGTTTCTAGGCGAGATTCCGGTTAAGGAGAGGGGACCCATCTGCAAACGCGCCCCTGTGGAGGACCAGCTACAGGAGCCCGACAGTAGCAGTCACAATTCAATCGCTTCCGGCCTAGTCCCAGCTGAACCTAGCCGGCTTTGTACGGCGCATTCTCAGACATATCCCGTATAAGATGCGGTATTCGCAGACGAGAGTCACCATGTCGTGTCAGAACCGCGCGCACGTCGTGTACCATCAAGCTTACGCGGCCAAGTAAAAACACTTCGCAATGTTGTTCTCAACCACTCCAGCATTTTTGCTGGCTTCCCTGGCGGCTGTAGCCCAGGCTCAATACCCGAATCCGGGCGCTTGCTCGGGGGAGTGCTTTACCCACGATCCCGCCGTCGTGAAGCGTGCAGATGGCAAATACTTTCGGTTTTCAACCCTAGATCTGATTGGCATCTCGACCGCGGACAGCCTCTCCGGGCCTTGGACGCGAAGCGGCAGCGTTATCCAGGGCGCCAGCGTTATTGACATGCCAGGAAATAAGGAGGTAAGCATATTCGTTCCGCCGCTCCTCGACTATACTGTCGAAGGCATCTTGCTTACCGAATGTGATAGTTATGGGCGCCCGACGTTGTTTACATTCGGGGCATCTATTACTGCTTCTACTCGGTGTCGACGTCCGGGAGTCACAAGTCGGCTATCGGCTACGCAACTTCTACCACGCTGGAATCTGGGTCTTGGAAAGACCAAGGAATCGTTGTAACCTCATCCGACAGCAGCCCCTACAACGCCATCGACTCAAACGTCGTAAACGGCACGGGTCCCAACGAATGGTATCTCCAATGGGGCTCGTACTGGAATAACATTTACCAGGCCAGGGTATCCATCAACGGCGAGTACGTCTTCAGGTCGGGCAACGAGCACCAGATCGCGTACGAGCCCTCAGGTAACCACCAGATGGAGGGTGCCTTCATCTGGAAGCGCGACAACCTCTGGTACCAATTCCTAAGCAAGGGTATCTGCTGCGTGTATCACCCAGACACGGACCCGATAGATCAGGTCTACCACATCACCGTCTGCCGAAGCAACAACCCTGCCGGTCCCTACGTAGATAAAGATGGCCGCGCTTGCACCAATGGTGGCGGCACGACCGTGCTCGCTAGCCACGATAACATATACGCCCCCGGCGGACAGGGTGTCTTCCACGATGATGCTCACGGCGACGTTCTCTACTACCACTATTGTAAGCATGCATAATTCAACGAGCGAAGTGAGCCCAGAGGCTAATATGATTATAGTGGACCGCAACGTCGGCGTAGATTATCCCCAATCGAAGTTTGGATGGAACGTCATAAGCTGGGTTGACGGATGGCCTACGGTAGTTTAAGCAAAAATATATATATAAATTTTAGACTAATCTAGAAAGACTTTATTCTTGAAATATATTAAACGCTAGGAGTCTGACTAGAGTTTGTCCCTTTGGACTAAGCTTTAATTTCAGGAGACGGAATGCCTTGACTGCTTTCTCACGGCATGAAGTAGAGACGACCACGTCGCAGATTTCCAACATGAACTCTTCATATCAATAAAGTCTAGGACGCTTCGAGAATTATTTCTGACGGTCAGACGGTGTAGACGGCCTTTGCAATACAATAGATCACTAGGGTTACTCCCAAGCTACTATCTACTATCTCCCCCGTACAAGATCTACCGACCTAAGAATCGTAACCCATGGAATATTGTACGTACAATGTATAACCCTCGATATGGAAAGTACCAGAACGCTTGAAATATCGTAGTAACTTAAATATGGTCGTTCCAACTTGATATCTATCATCGATATGGACGATTGCTTATCGAAAACGGCTTTAAAAGTTGAAATTTATGGGAGGCCAGAGTTTTCCGGATAGGAGCGGGAGTTGGAATGGAGTGAGGCCGGGATCAATCGACTAACATCCGTAATGTCTTCTCGTCGGAAACGTATAGGAAATACCTAGCTAGATGACGGCTGCTAGATTAGAATAATACTTTATAGCCATTCCACCTAGTGCTATTAGGTGATTATGCCTAGTATTCAAGACTGCTCGCTCTGGAACCAAGATGTGAGGTTAAGCCACGGCCATACAACACTGATGTTAGGCAGCCAGATAGGATTTACCGCCTCAACAACTGGAGACCCTTCATTTCAAATGAGAATACTGATACATACGAAAAAGTAGCACGATAAAAATAACTTCTCCATGTCAAGCCAAATATACCTTGGGGTAGTGTTGGCCTGTAGTCGTACTTACCGGCTAAAGTCACAATATTATCCTAGAGGGTCCAGCCGCCTAGACCCTCAAAGAACCTAGTGCGTGGCTTTTTCATCTCGATTTGGGTTTTGCGGAATGGGCTATTGTCCGTTCGACCAGAGCGTCGGGAGACTCGTAATTCGTAAGGGGAAATATAGTCCCAAATGTGCGGTAATACAAATCCAATGGCGTTGCCATTACAGTTAGGAAGAAAAAGTAGGAGAAAATAAGTCCCAGTAGAACACGCTACTAGATCTTCGATGATGAGCTTCGGGGATTAATCCGCCATGCTACCAAAAATACCCGGTTCGCTGTCTCGGAGTAGCGGCAATATCGATGTACGGCAAGGAGGCCCAAGTTCCGGGGCAGGCCGATGCGACCTCGCGGAATTGTATATTAGCGTCTTCGTCGCCTATACGATGTCTCGAAATATTCATGCACTCGATCTTCCATTAACCCCCACCTGCGCTCAACTTTGAAGGTCCATAGCCCAGTATGCCCTCTCCCAAGCGTGCCGCCATTATCGGCGTAGTTGCCCTCCCATGGTTGGGAGCCGCTATCCCAGCTGCTCCGGCTCCGGCTGCTGCACCGACAGCCGCGGCCGAATGCGCACCGGTACCGTCAGCAGGAAATTACCCTACTTGGGAGAAGCTTCCGAAGCAGACAACTCTTCCGGATCCGTGGCTACCTCTAGCTTACACGACGACCGACAGTGAGGGTGGTGACTCGCCATCCTTTGCATCGGATGTAATGGCTGGCAAAGGAAAGAACAGGATCCAGACACCCGAAGAATGGTACCAATGCCGTCAACCCGAGATTCTGCAAATGTTGCAGGAATACCAGTAAGACAGTCAACACGAAATCCTGGTAGAACACTAAATCCTAACACTCTCCCCTAGATATGGCTACTACCCTGATCACTCTCAAGAGACTGTCAAAGCGACCCGTAGCGGTAACACCGTTAACATCGAAGTAACCGCAGGCGGCAAGACCGGGAAATTCAGCGCCACGCTCGCGCTCCCGTCTACGAGTCCCGCACCCGTCGTTATCAACATTGGCGGCATGACGAACCAGCCGTACCTGCAGGCCGGCATCGCCGTCGTCGGCTTCGACTACTCGCGCGTAGCCGCCGATAGTAACTCCAAGACGGGAGCCTTTTGGGATATTTATAACGGGCGGGATATCGGTATGTTAATACTGCTCTTTTAATATCCACCAACCTTTTCTCGAACATACTTTAAAGCGGAGGTTCGAATCGTGAATCACAAGCCTAATATTTGTGTGTAACAGGCGTCCTCACAGCATGGGCATGGGGCTTCCACCGTGTCCTAGACGCTCTCAATGCCACGGTTCGCGAAATCGACAGCACCCGCGTGGGCGTGACGGGCTGCTCCCGTCTCGGAAAAGCCGCCCTCGCAGCTGGTCTTCTCGACAAACGCATTACGTTAACTATGCCTATGAGCAGTGGCGTCCAAGGCCTCGGTCCTTACCGGTACCACGGCCTAAGCGGCCAAGACGAGACCCTCGAGAACAGCAAGAGCGGCGCGGGCTGGTGGACCGACAACACATTAGGAACGTTTGTGAACCACGCCGAGAACCTGCCGTACGATGCGCATACTATTGCTGCGGCGATTGCGCCTCGTGCGCTGGTGATTGACCAGGGGACCGGCGATCAGTTTACAAATTCGAAGGGGACTTCGGTTGTCGTGTACCCGGCTGCGAAGCTTGTTTACGAATGGTTAGGTGTTCCGGATCAGATTGCGATGTCCGTTCGCGGAGGCGGCCACTGCGACATGAGCGGATTGTAAGTTCATCTCGCTCCTAAACTTCAACCGACCAATTCCAATGCTAACCCCTACCCCAGTGACAGCGTTCTCCCCTTCGTAACTAAAATCCTCCAAAACCAGACCATCACCAAAGACTATGACGACCTCGGCAGCTACGGCTCTCCAATGTCGACTACTTACCCCTGGGCGACAGCTGTTCCCAAAGCAGCCTGAGTTGTGCGGAATTAGTAGAATATGTTGGGACTCGTGTATAAAAGATCAGACTAGGGAAAGACAATTCCTTGATATTAGCTCCGAGTATTTCTTTTCATGTGACCATGACGCCTACAAAATGAGACTTAGCCTCTGAACAAAATGACCAAAATCCCGTCTACCTAGTAGCCACCTATATCATTCCCATGTCTTAGATAACCCCTATCCGAAACGCCGTGTTTTGCAATTGAGAATCGATCGATTACTTTAGGTAGTTTTACGCAAAGGCACCAACAAGGGCCATGAGCGTAGCACCCGCCAAGACGGCCAAGCCTGCATTTCTTCTTTTCTTCCCCTTTAGTGTCTTATAACTCTTCTCAGTGAGGAAATCCTCGGAAAGCAGCTGCACCAGGCCCGCAAATAGTAGGAGGCCGCTCGAGATAGCATTCATAAAGCCGACCATGAGCAAGCCGGCCTGGCTACGCGGATCATACAGCTTATGTACGGCGAGTCCGATGGCTTGACCGATGGGTGTAGTAAGACCATACGCCAAGACCATGAGCCAAGGGCGTAAAGACGAACGGGGAAACTGTATCGCAGCTATGCGAGACCCAAGTGCAAGGCCTTCGAATGTTTGGTGGAATGCAATGGCGATCAGGAAAACCACGAAAGGAGGCCCCGTAGCGACCGACACGGCCATACCGATGAAAACGCTATGGAATAGGATTCCAGCCTCCAGTAGCATGCACTGAAGCATTAATCGCTTCTGCTCCTCAGGTGTAATCGGGCCTTGAGATATGGCAGATTCGGAATGCTGTCTTCTATGGCCGTTGCCGTTGGGACGGGCAAGAGGTTGTGCATCCTCTTCCGCATTGGGATCCAGCTCGTCGAGATTAAGATCTAGATCTTCGTCGTTATCGTCCGAATCGTTATCTCTATCATCGTGACCGTTGAACGGCTTCTTATTCGGCGGAGATACGACGATCGGGGTGGATTCTGGAAGTGGGGAAACGTCTGCCATAAGACCCCTACTAACACTCATATCACCGAGCGCAATATCCGCCGGCCTGTGACTCGCAGCTCTTCTTGCAGACAATCCACCGTTAGTTGCGACATTCTTATCCTCTTCCTGCAGTTCTTCATCGTCCGAATTCCACGCGTGGCCATGAGAATGCGAATGACCAGCACCCCTAGTCGTCAAGTACGATTCTAAAGCCACCACCACCAAGACTGAGACCATAGCTACCAACCCCGCCATGGGTTGGTATCCTTCGCTAAAAGCATGAGGGAGACAGGGATCGGTCAAAGATAGGAAAGCCGTTGGAAGAAGGTGAACAAAGGCGGTCGCGAGTAGGACACCTGTACCAAAGTGTTGGCTGAGGAATACGATCGTATTAGCTCGACGACTCGAAGAGGACTGGCGGGAGAAGAGGGGAAAGCCGCATGCTGCGAACCGTCGCACATTCAATTAGTATACTCGGTCTAAAATGACGAAGCTTTAAATGACGGCTTGAATTCAGGGGTCTTACCGAGAGTGCTTAGGGAAAGTATTAGGAATAAGGCGAAAACGTGAAGGGCAGTATTATATGCGCCTCGCTCGCCAGATCCGCAGGCTGGCTTCTCGGCTTCGGTGGTGGAACCTCCATGACCATGCTGTCTTTTAGATAACTCAGCAAGGAGTAGGTGAGTAGGCACAGAGGCCCAAGAGATATCTAAGGGAAGCTCGAGTTAGTCCGTCTAATATTCGAGACGAGATGTATAAACTTGAGTTGATCGCATCCGTACCTCCCGAGTTGGATATATCCATTGTAGTATTAAGGCGACGAAAGTATAAAGCAACTCATATGGAATTTATGAAATTGAGTTTGTAAGGCGGTAGCATCGTTACAATAATATCAGTTGAATTTACTACAACAGGTTGTGTTGTTCAAGCGAACCGGCGCGAACTTACGTCAGGGAATTTTGTAGTTTATCATTGCTCAAATCTTCCCTTGATTTAAAGTTGACTTGAGTTAGGGACACCTTCCGTCTTTCCTGTTGTAGCTTGTAACGCGCTAAAAATTAACGTCACTGCCTTTAGATACAATCCAGAACTTATGTAGGTACCTATTGTACGGGTACAATACCCTAGCGGCCTAGGTAGGCAGCTTCCATGGGCTGGTACCTCACAGGCGGGTACCCCTTTGGAGGCTAAACCTTTAGCGGAGCAGTTACCTATATCCCGCCTTATTAAGCGCGTATCGAGGCACCCATGAATTATTCGGTTATTTGTTTGACAATATCCAACATCCAACTCTATAATCAACACTTTTACAAGCTATCAAGAACGTTATAATATGGGAGCAAATCGCCTAATTAAATTATTCATTTATTAGACCAGGCTTTCCCACCTTTATATCTCTTACATATTGTTGGATTAGTAAGCCTAAAAATAACGTGGAAAAATTCTTTCCTTTATAATAATTTTATAAAAAACCTTACCACTCTATTTTAAAATTTAAATAATAATAATAATAATTTAAATTTTATAATTATAATTTTTCTTTATATATTATATAATAATTAAAAGTTTTAATTATATTTTAATATGAATATATAATTAATATTAATCTAACCATACTGCATAAATATATATTTAATATAATTTTAATTATATTTAATTAAATAATATTATTAAAAAATATTATAAGAAAAAATTAATTATTTACATTTAATAATTAAAAAATATAAAATCAAATTTTTATAATTTTGGCCTACAACCTAAATATATAAAATTAATTAAATCTAAAAAATATTAATTCAATAAAGAAATCTTTATTCCTTTTAACCTCTTAACCAATATAATTAAATATTAAAAATTATAAAGTTAATTTTAAAAATTCAAATAATTTATTTATTTATTTATTTATTATTACCCTAATTTACCTAAAATATATTATAGATATCTGATCCATCTCTTAATATTTATTCTGGGTAAGAACCATATTTCAGAAAAAATCTACTTGTTGTTTATTTAAATAAGTTATGTTGTTATAGTTTTGGCTTTATTTTATATTTTTATTAAAATTTACCTTTTAATAAAAATAATTAAACCTTAATATAAAAAAACATTTTATATATTATAATATTAATTATGTAAAATGGTATGGCAGTGGTTTGGATATGGAATAATAACGAAATTTAAAATGATTTTATTATTTTTTTTAAAAGTTAATAAAAATGTTATTATATTATAAAGAAATTGTTTTGGAAGAGGGTTGGGATATGTGTGGTTTGTGTAGGGTATAAATATATATGAATAATTTTATATCTTTATAAAAAATCATTATTTATTTTTATTTATATAAATTTTTTTTTAATATTACAATATTATATTTATTTTTTAAAATAGTTTAAAATAATATTATTAATTTATAATCTTTTTTAATTAACCTTAATTTTCTTTATATATTTTATTTATATTTTATAATATTATAGTATAATATTATTATGTTTATTATATTCATAATCCAGTATTATTTTAAAAAATTTATTTTATTTTTATATATATATTATATTAAGTAAAAAAAAGTTTGTATATTTATAAGTATTTTAATATTTTTTTAATTTTATTTTATTATTAATCTTCTTTAAATATTTTAATTCCTTCATTAAAAATTATTATGATATCTTAGATCTAATATGATATTTTAATATTATATTATTTTGAAATTATAATTCCAATGTAGTTATATATTATAAAAATGATTTGTTTATTAAAGATAAAAAATTACATAAAGAATATAATTATACCTTTCTAATATAATTTTAAGAATTAATTATTAAAACTTTATTATAATTTTTTTAAAATTTTTAAATTTTTAAAAAATTTATTTAAAAATTATTAATAATATTTAATAATTATTTTTATTATATTTAATCCCTTATTTATTAAATCTATAATTTTTATATATTTTAATAATTTTAAAAAAATTATTTATTTTAACATTATTAATATTATAATTATTTTACAATACAACCTCATTTTATATCCATTCTATTAATACTTATTAATTATAATATAAAATTTATAGGGAAATTAATTCTAAAAGGAAGCACATATATATCACCTTATCCCTAGTAATCCATATTATCCCCATATATTATTATTATAATAATCTTTTATTTAAAAAATTTAATTAATATTAAATACTTTATTATTCCCTAATAATAATCTATTATAAATTCTTAACAATTTTCTAATATATTTAAATTTAAGCCCTAACAAATACAACCTTCTTTTTAAAAATGTACCTACCCTCACTCAAAACTCTCTAATATACATAACTAAAGAAAACAAAAAGAAAAATAAAAAGATAAACACAGAAAAAGGTAATTCCGATAAATATAGTTCAAAATAAGTATAGAACAATCCTAAATAAATATAATCCTTTTAAAAAATTTTATTAATATATTATTACTTATATCCTTCTATTTAATTATAAGTTCTTCCCATTCAATTTAAAATTTTTAAAAACATTTATATTAAATAAATTATAATATTATTTTATATATAAATAATTAAACCTATCTAAAAAATTAACAAACCACTAACAAGATTTTATTAAAATTAAATAATATTTTTTTATAATTTATATTAATTAAAAAAATTTTTAAAATTAAATTTCATTTAAAATAGGTTTATATTAAAACATATTTAAAATATTTAAAAATTATATATTATATTATTTTCCTTTTATTATATTTACATTTAAGAATATTTATTTTAAAAACCTTTCTATTAAATAAAAAAACCT
Source organism: Daldinia sp. FL1419 (assembly GCA_025201765.1). Lineage (NCBI taxonomy): Eukaryota > Fungi > Ascomycota > Sordariomycetes > Xylariales > Hypoxylaceae > Daldinia > Daldinia sp. FL1419. The sequence goes on along the minus strand of MU623497.1, from coordinate 13,683 downwards.
TTAATCTTATTTTCTTAATATATATTTATAATAATACTAATATTTTATACTTCTACAAATTAAAATACTAATTATTAATTTTTATATTAGGGGGTGGTGATTAAGCTATTAATATAATGATATCCTTTTTATATTATTTTTATCTTTTTATTTAATAATTTAAAAAGGTTTTTTTGAGATGTTGGTATCTTTTTTATTTAATATTTTAATTAATCTTAATTTTTATAATATATATATTTAATATTTAAATAATAATAAAAAAATCACATTATTTCTTAAACCTTTAAAATTTTATTTATTTTTAAATTTTCTGCCTTACTTCTTAAATTTTAAAATTGAAATTTTTATTATTTATATAAAATTTAATTATTATTATTATTATATTTAAATAAAAATATATTGGAAGATAGTTTAATTTTATTTTTAATTATGATATTTCTATTATTTTATATATACCACTAATTTTTTATAAATAAATCAATTAAATAATACCTAATTTCTTAATAATACCTTTTATTTTATAATTTTAACTTAAAATATACTACACTACTACTTTATATATTATTACACTCCATATTACTTTCATATAAATCTTTTTTATTTAAGTTATGTTATAATTCTATATTAATATTATTAATTTAAAAAAGATATATTATTATTTTTTTATTTTTATTTTAATTACTTTTAAATATTTATTTTATTTAAATTTTTTATTTAACCATATTTTAAAAAACCTAATATTTTTTTTAAGTTTAATAATTATATTATTTAATTTAATTTTTATAATTAATATTTAATAAACCCTTATAAAATATATAAATTTATTTTTTTATATTATAAAAATTATGTTATATTTCCGTGCCTAGTTCAGGCACGTTCCGTACACTCATTTCAATTTAACATAATTTTCAGTTACAAAATATCTTATTATTAATATATTTATATCATCCACAAAACCAATAATTAGGATACCTTTTTGATTTAATTCTTTATATAAAATAATTATATAAATAATAAATAGGATAAGTGATAATGGGGAGTTTTGTAAGATATCTGTAGTAAAGAAATAGATTTTGCCTTTTTTATTATTAAAGATTAATTATACCTTTTATTTTTTTATAAAATTATTTATTTAATTTATTATTTATATTAGATATTTTTTTTGATATAATATATATATAAGCCTTTATGATATGATATTGTTAAAAATGCCCAAAATATTTAGTTACAAGAGTGATATTGTAGTGCTAATGCATTATATAATATATTGTTGGGCTAAATGTACGTATAAGAGAAATAATAACAAAAGTAAATAATAAGTAAAATAATATAGTAAGATTTATATATTCATAAATCTTAAGGAAAAAAGTTATTTATTTTAAGCTTAATAGATTTAAAACCTTTATATATATAATATATTAATTATATAATATTTTTTTTATTTATTATAAGGATCTATAATGCCTAGTAGCATATAACTATCATTTACTCTATTTTTTTTTGTAAATAGTAGGTTGTAAATTATTATTAATTTTTTATTTTATTTAACCCTTTAAACGCAAATTAATTTAATTATCTTTTATTAATATTTTTATAATCTTATTAAGGGAGGTTTTTATTATAGCATTAATTAGGTTATAGGTTCTATAGATCCAATAAATATTATTTATTTTCCTATTCTTGTATAATTATCTTAAAATTATAAAATTTATTATTAATTTTTTTTTATTAATAATACCTATTTATACCAAATATTGGTACAAGAAGAATAAATTGGTATAGAAAATGAAAAGAGCTTTAAGAAATAAAAGATATTCCAATATTGTATTAATAATATAATATATAACATATCCTATATCAAAACCTTGAATTATACCATATATTTTATTAATAAATATATTATAAATAATGTATTTATATTTAATAAATAATTAGTAGATTATATTATTAATAATCCTGATCTTATTATCTTAGTTTATTAATTTCTTATTATTTAAAACAATAATATATCCAATTTACAAATTGAAATTTTTGTTGTTCGCAAATGAGCCATTAATAAAGACATATAGACAAAAATCTTGGGGGTTTAGTTCAACATATTTAAATTTACAGATTTTATTATCCATTTATCAAATAATTCTAGCGTTTAAAGCTTTGGTTTCCTTAATTTTTGGTTCTTAATGCTAAATAGTAATTAAATAATTGAAAATTGTTTCAGGTTAATATATAGAAGCAATATAAATTTTTTAAGCCCTTTATTCTATAAATTTATTAATTATGTCTGTAATTTTAATATCTAATAGTTTAAATTTCTTAATTTAATTTTTCTAGGTAGTTAAAATTTTGTAATTGTTATTATAAACTATAATATAAGTGCTATTGAAATCTTTTATTCTTTTATTTAATATCTTTTAGGGGTATATTTTAATATTGGCTTTATTAAGTGCTTTATCTTCAACTATAAAGAATTCTATAATACTGATATTAAAGGTATTATCCATTTGTAGATTAATGATTCCAAAGGGTTCTGAATTGGTGATTAACAAATATGGGTTAAATACTAAAAATTTTATATATAATTTGTGCTAATAATATCAAGAATAAGTTTTAAATTAATATATATCAAATTTAACGAATCTGTACAATAATTTTACAATATGTAATAACATTTTTTTGGGATATTTATTTTTTAATTTGGTTAATAGGTGCATATAGATTGTTTATTATATTAATATTTTAAATTAGATATATGCCATAATAATGTCTTATATTATGATTTTTATCCCTTATTGATGTAAGAATGGTGTTAGAGTTAATATAAAACATTGATTAATTTTTTGGATGGTGGGTGCATAAATTATAATAAATTCTTTATTAAGGTTATTATAGTTTTAGACTATTAGTCTCAACTTCTTGTATGGAGAGGGAGTGTTCTTTGAATTTGTTTAGTGCTTCGTCAGTTATTTGAATGTAAGTTTAGTCTTAATCAGTTTCTTCCCAATCAGTTAGAGCATGTAATACCCAGGTTGTTTTTTATTATATTATAACATTTTTGAAATTTATTATTTCAGATTTTACTAATTTATAGTCAAATTGTCATACTAATATAGATTGTCTGGGAATATATTTAAGTAATCTTTTTAATTTATTTATATTTTCTTAATCAAAAAAGACCTTATTATTAGAGGATTGACCTTAAGCCAAACTTTCCAATTACTTTCCTTATAACATTATAAAATAAGAAAATAATAAATTTTAATTATAATAAAATAATAAGAATTCGGGAAAAGATTTTTATGATGGTGTAGAGTAGTAATGATTTATTACAGGAGAAGGATTTGATGAAAGATGGGGTGCTATTATCACTTGTATTGCTATGATGAGGTTTTCCAAATTGTTGTAATAATGACTCTTCCTTACTAATCTATATTATTATATTTAAATAATATTGATTAGTGTTGGATTAAACATACATATAAAAGAAATAACAACAAAAATAAATAATAAATAAAATAATATAATAAGATTTATATATTTATAAATTTTAAGGAGGAGAATTATCTATTCTGAACTTAATAGGTTTAAAACCCTTATATATATAATATATTAATTATATAATATCTCTTTTGTTTGCTACAGGGGTCTACAATGCCTAATAGCATACAACCATCATATATATAGCCTTTATTACTATTCTAATGATTATTTCTGTAAATTTGGCTAATTTATTCCTTATTTAATTTTTTGGGAGTAGTTGGCATTGTTCCGCTACTTTTACAATGCAGTTTATTATTATTTTTTTGATTACTTTATCTATAATCTTTAGGAGGGATATTGGTTTATAAGCGCCCAAAAGGTTCTTTTTTTTTTTAGATTTTTTAGATTTTGGTAGTATTATTATTATAATTTTACAGAATACCTTTAGGTAATATTTAAGTATAAAATTTTATATTATAATTATAGTAAATGTTTTAAATAATTGTTTTTTATATGCTTTAAGGAACCCCATTAATAATAAATCTTTGTTGGTAGTTTTCCATGGTTTGATTATTCTTAGAATTATTTTTATTTTTTCCAGTTTTACTTTTTTAAATATATTAAATTTATTTTCCTGGGGTTTTTCCAACTATATGGTAGGATTAAAAATATCTGATAAATTAATTGCGGGATTTGAAAAAAATTTCTTTTCCAATATCATACTTTTCTCCTCTTTGCTTATAACCCACAATTTTTTGTTGGGTTAATAACATAATATTAGAAGGTTTTTTTTTTTAATAAGTTGTTAGTTACATAATTTAGCTTATTTTTCTATTTTTTATAGGATTTTATTATTTTTTAAAATTTTTATTAAGGTTAATTTTTAACTATTTCTTTTGATTTTGTTTATGATTTTTTTCAGTGTTACCTAAGCCTTACCAAAGGTTTTTCAGTGCTTTTACATTCTTTGGTTTATTTATTGTTTATACACTTCTTTTATTTTTTTATGGAGTATTTCAATTTTGTTATTCCATTATGGTGTTGGTTGTGCCATGGGTTGGGCATGGTGCGGGGCTGCAGTTAAGGCAATCTTTTTCAATTCTTCAATGAATTTTTTAATTTTTATAATATTAAAAAATTAAATAATAACCTTATGAATTTATTATTAATTATAAATTAATAAATCAATATAATATTTAATTATTACTTTATAAATTAAATAATAATATTTATTTATTTATTTATTTATTACTACCCTGATTTACCTAGAATATATTACAGGTATCCGGTCCATCTCTTGATATTTATTCCGGGTAAGAACCGTGTTCCAGAGAAAACCTACCCACCGCCTATCCAAACAAATTACATTACTATAACTTTAATTTCACCCTATATTCCTATTAAAACTCACCCTCCAATAAAAATGATCAAACTTTAATATAAAAAAACAATTTATATATTATAATACCTGCATTTTATAAAATAATGTGGTGGTGGCCCGGATGTAAGGCGACGATGAGGTTTAAAATAACTTTATTATTTTCTTTATAAACAATAAAAGTGTTGTTGCATCACAAAAAGGTTATTCTGAGGAAGGGCTGGGATATATGCGGGCTAATCTGTGGCCCTTCCCGGCTAACCTCAGTCCTCCTTGTATACCTTACTTGCGCTCTACAATACTACAATATAATACCACCATACTTATTACATTTATAATCCAATACCGCCTCAAAAAACCCACTTCACTTTCATATGTACACTGCGTCAAGCAAAAGAAAGCTTGCATATCCGTAGATGTTCCAATATCTCTCCAGTTTCATCCCGTTACTGACCCTCCTCAAATATAAATAATAATATTAATTATTAAAATTTTAAAAAATTTTATTAATATTTTAAAAATTTAATACAATATTATTTCAAAAATTTAGGAATTTAATTAAGAAATTATTAAAAAAAAGTTAATAATTTATATATATTTAAAAAGTTTATATATAAAAATTAAACCTTCAACAATTTACATACAAACTCAAAACAATATTACCAAACACTTAAGAAATATAATTAAGAATAAAGTAAAAACTATAAAAATATATTTAAAATTATTTTATTTTTTATAATCTAAAATTTATAAAGTAATAATATATTTATATAATTAAATATTATAATATAAAATAAATTAATAAATATTATATAATTAATTTTATATATATATTAATATAAATAATAATTTTATAATTTATAATTAAAAATTTTAATAAAATTATTTTTGGATATATAATTATAAAACCTATATTATAATAATAATAATATTTAAAAAATTAAATAGATTAAAAAAGTTTAATTTTAAAATATAAATAGGCTTTTTAATAAATTATATATTTATAAATATATATAGAATTTAAAGTTTATATATTAATAAAGTAATGGAGTTGAGGGATGTTATATTTAAAGAAAATGAAGTTTTTAATGGTAATTTTTAGAAGTTATAAGATAGATTTAGAGATAAATTAATAATTTATAAAATAGATTAATATAATAATTTATTAAAATTTATTTAAGATTTTTAATTTGAAAAAAGAATAAATATATATAATGATATTTAAGTAAATCTTTTAAAATAAATTAAAAATATGGATATATTGGGTATAATTAATGAGTTAATAGAATTGGGTAGGTTGTTAAACAAAAAAAAAGAAATCTTTATTATAAAGATTGATTATCCTTATATAAAGGTATGTTTTTATTTATTATTTTTTTTAAATAATTTTTTGTTAATAGTTTTATTTATTATTTATATTAAAATGTTGGTAATCTTTTATATTATTTTTAATAATAAATATTATATATTATAAAAAATAATATTTTATATTAATTTTTTAATAAATAAAATTAATATGTATAAAGGATGTATAATTAATAAAATAAAAATATTAAAATTTATTTATTAAATTTTTTAATATAATAAAAGAAATTTAAATAATTTTATTTAAATATTTTTAATAAAAATTAATAAATATAGGAAAATATATAAAAAAGATTTATTAGAATTTCTAAAATGATATTTAGATATTTAAAATCATTTATTATATAAAATATTTTAAAAAATTAAATAAATCTATTTTAAAAATTATATTGATATATATATTTAAGAAATTATATTATAATTAAATGATTAATATAAAAATAAGTAGGTGTTTGGGTATATATAAATTTATATTTATAAAATTAATAAATATAGTTTTTTTTAATGATGTAAGGTATATTTAATGGTGGGAAAAGATTAGTAAATAATTAATAATAAAGAAATTTATATTTTTACATTTATTAAAAGATTTTTTTGGGTATTAATAATAATAATAATTAAATATAATTTTAAATTTATATAATATAATATAATAAATATATTTATAAATATAAAATTTAAAAAAAATATATTTATATATATATTTTAAAAATATTAATAATTAAAAAAAATATTTTATATTATTAAAATATTTTATAATTTTTAAGAATTATTTTTTCTTTAATAATAAAAACTTTTAAAAATTTTAAAAAAATTCAATTTTACCCCAATATTCTAAAAATTATATATATTTATTAAAAATAAAATCTTCCTTTTTATATATATAAATAATATTATTATAATATATTAGAAAAAGGTTAAGTTAAAGGTTGAATTAATTGTTTTTAAATTTAAAAAATAATATAAATTAATTGGAAATAATGAACTACAATAGTTTTTTAAAATTAAAATAATTTAAAACCAAATATAATATTAAATTTAATTAAATTAATCTATTTATATTAACAAAATTATTAACCTAATAAAAACAATTAAAAAAATCCCTAAAATACCTATAATAAAAGAAAAATTACTACCTTATATAAAAATAACTTCATTTTAATTAATATAATAATATTAATAAAAAATAAATTTAATCCTATATACCATAATAATCACCCAACCTAATATTACATTTACTTATTCAAATTAACCCAATTTAACCTAAATCCAAACCCAAAACATTATATAATAATTAATCAAATTATATAATATCTTTAATATATATAAAGATATATTTTAAAATTAAATGGAAATAACATCTTCAAAATTACCAACAATATTTTATTTATTAATAATATAATTAATTAAAAAAACTTATAAATATATACAATAAAACTATTTAATAGAATAATTAATTAAAAAACTAATAAATAAAATATAATCACTACTTCTACCATTAAGATTAAACTACTTACCTTAATTCAAATTACAAAAAAAAGATTTTATATATTATGGTTAATTAAAAACCTTAAAATTAAATTCAAAAACCAAATTATATTCTTATTATGTAATAATAAATAAATAATTAAACTAATTATTAAAAACATCAAAAAACTCAAAACAAAACTAAAATATATAAATATATACAATTATTAATTTAAATAGAAAATTTAGAAAGATTATATTAAAATTAATTACATTAATTTAAAAAATATAAACACAAATAGGCTTATAAAAATATTATTAAAGGAGAAATATGCCCATTTTAAAGAATAAATAAATTTAATAAATATTTTAAATTGTTTGAAAGTCAAGGTATTTAAGAATGTGGATAAAGTGGTATAATAAAAATAAGAAATAAATAAAGAAGTTATTAAGGAGGTATAATTAAAGGAATATATTAATTTAGGAATATAAAAGGATTGTATTTTTGATGTTATATGTTTTAAATTTACCTATCAACTTTATCTGGGGGGGTATGTTAGATTAATAAACCTAAAAATAATGTGGAAAAATTCTTTTTTTTGTAACAATTCCATAAAAAGCTTCACTGTTTTATTCTAGAATTCTAAAAATATTAATAATAACTTAAATTCTATAATTATAATTTTTCCTTGTATATTGTGTGACAGATAGGAAAATAATTTTTAAAGAGTTTTAATAGTTTTTATAGGATATACCTTAACCTTATACTTTTATTGTACAAAATTTTATGGTTTTAAAAATTGATGATTTTATGTTTGAGAATTTAAATTGATTAGATAAGAAAATAATTTTTAAGGTTTATTTATATTAAATATGAGTTTTAATTGAATAGGAGTTTTTGTAGGATATGGCTTGCAGTTTTATTGTATAAAACTTTATGGAAAATTGATGATTTTATATTTGAAAATTTAAGTTGATTAGATAGGAAAATAATTTTTGAGGGTTTATATATTGAATATAAGTTTTAATTAAATAAGAGTTTTAATTGAATAGGAGTTCTTGTAGGATATGCCTTATAGTTTTATTGTATAAAGTTTTATGGTTTTAAAAATTGATGATTTTATGTTTGAGAATTTGATCTGATCAGATAAGAAAATAACTTCTAAAGAGCTTTGATAGCTTTTACAAAATATGCCCTGCATTTTATTGTATAAATTTCTATGGAAAATTGATGATTTTATGTTTAAGAATTTGAGAATTTGAGCTGATTAGATAGGAAAATAATTTTTAAAATTTATTTATGTTGAATTTAAGTTTTAATTAAATAGAAATTTTAATAGTTTTTATAAAATATGTTTTGTATTTTATTGTACGAATTTTTATGGAAAAATTGATGATTGGGTGCATTTTAATTTGAATTGATTAGATAGGAAAATAATTTTTAAGGGTTTATTTATGTTGAGCATGAGTTTTAATAGCTTTTGCAGGATATGCCTTGCAATTTTATTGTATAAAATTTTATAAAAAATTAATGATTTTATGTTTGAGAATTTGAATTGATTAGATAGGAAAATAACTTTTAAGGGTTTATTTATATTTAAAAGAGTTGTGGAGATTTGGAGGGTCTAGTTTTAAGGAGGCTAATAAGATCTTTATAGGAGAGTATTTATAACCTAATTGTTTTATATTGGTTTAATAGGAGCTTTAATAGTTTTTGCAGGAAATGCCTTAACTTTATACTTTTATTGTACGAAATTTTATAATTTTAAAAATTGACAATTTTATGTTTGAGAATATAAGTTAATTAGATAGGAAAATAATTCTTAAGGGTTTATTTATGTATTAAAAAGCCTGTAGAAGGGTTAGATTGGTGGATTTCGTCCTGGTTCTGTTACCCCAATTAATTATTATAGAAAAATTAATGATTTTATGCTTGAGAATTTGAGTTGATTAGATAAGAAAATAACTTTTGAGGGTTTATTTACATATTAAAAAGCTTGTGGAAATTTTAAAAGGGTTGGTTTTATAGAGGTTAATAAGGTTTTGCAACTTTAATTACGTAATTATATTATTCAATTATGTAATTACGTTATAACTTTTTATAAATCCCCTTTTTAAAAAAAAAAACTTACGTAATTGGGGTGATTTAGTTATAAAAATAATTAAAAAAGAAATTTAATTAAAAATATAAGAATAATTTTATTTAATATCTTATATAATTTTCCTATAATAATAATCTTTTTTATTATATATAATTAAAAAATTAAAATTAAATTATTTTATTTTTTATTATTAAAGAGCAATACTAATCGGGCAGTAAGGGGCGTGATATTCGGACAGTAACTACAGTTATGGGACAAAAAAACCGCACACCTCAAATTTCGTACCCCTAACATTCAAACTTAAATAACTTAATATAGAAAATAGATAAAATTGATTGGTTTTTGTTTTAAATTATTTAATCAGTACAATATTTATTTTTGATTTTTTGTATTTATTAGTATGTAAGATTGATATTAAAATAGTTGATATAAGTAGGCTTAGTTTTTTGTATAAAATATAATTTAATATAAAGTTATATATGATACAAAATAAATTTGGAAAAATCATAAACATAGAATATAAGTAATTATATATATAAAACAACTTTCCTTAAGATTTTAGGTATAAAGTTGAGTAAGTTATGAGCTTTTGAAATATATATGTTTTAGGGATTTTGATAAAAAAATCTACATTTTTCTATAAAACATACCATATTCAACTAAATATAATTCAACCAATCTAAATTGTTTCAATGAAAAAAGTTTTTATATATATAAATAAATACTTAAACTTCATATAAATATATTTTTTAAAATTTCCAAATAAATCTTTAGGGTTTAAAATAATTTCTATATTTTATTTAAAATCTATTGTATAATAACCTATTTTTTATAATTTTTCTATTGATTCTTTTCAAAGATTAAATTCATAAATAAAATATATAATGAATTTCAATATGATTTTATATATATATATTATTAATATATATATGTTATGATATTAAATGGAATTATTGAAATTATATATATATATATTTGAGGTGTGCTGTTTTTTTGTTCCATAATTGTATATAATTTATGAGGTGTACCACAAGTACGTACCATTATATACAATTTTAATAATAATCTTTTATATCAAAAGTGAACCTTCTTAATTTAATATGTAGTAGGAATACATAATAAGAGTTATTCCGGAGGATTTTAATAGATCCCTATAAGATTTACACATATTTATTTAAATATATATAAACTTTAGGAATTATTTTCTTACTTGATTAACAGAAGTTATAAATAGTTTTTTAAAGATTGTTTTTATATAGTTTTATATGAATAATATATATTCTTTTAGGTTTATAACCTTATTATACATGTTATTATTGCAAAGCAATCACATATAATAATTCATTTATCTAATTATTTTAATACCTTTATTAAAATATAATCACTTTATATCCTTGAATTTATATAGCCTTTAGTTGTTATAAATTAATTGAAGTATAGGGTATATCTTATAGGAGCTATCAAAACTCTAATTCAATATAAGCCCTTAAAAGCTACTTTCCTCCCTAATTAATTCAAATTATAAATAATTCTTTAAAAATTATTTTTATATAATTTTATATAAATAATATATATTCTTTTGGATCTATAACTTTATTGTACGCATTATTATTATAAAATAATCATATATAACAATTCATTTATTTAATTATTTCAATATTTCCATTAAGATATAATCATTTTGTATCCTCAAGCTCATACAGCTTCTGATTGCTATAGGTTAATTGAAGTATAAAATATATCTTATAAGAACTATTGGAGCTCTTATTTAATATAAAGATATACAAATTTTATAATTAATTAATAAATTAAATATTTTCTTTAAAGAATTAAAATCCCAAAGAAATACAAAAAAATACTAGGAAATATATATTAAAAAGTACGTACCCTTTGGGAACCCCATTTCTTTTATGGCTACTGCCCAAATATCACGCCCCCTACTGCCCGACTAGTGTTGCTCTTACTAAAATATAAAATATTAACTTATAAAAAATTATTAATATATATAAGGTTTTTTTTAAAAATTATTTTATAATTATTTAAATTAAATATGGGTTTAGGTAATTATATTTAAAATTCTTTCATAAATATTAAATTATTTTTAATTTAAATATAAGGTTTAATATAAAAATTTTAAAATATAAATATTCTTTTAAATATATTAAATATTATAATAACATCTTTATTAATAATTATAATAATTTTATAAAAACCCTTCCATCAACCCTTTTCTTAATAAATAAAAATTTTATTATTAATAAGTAAAAATATAAATAATATCTTTATAATATTAAAATTATTATAAATATTAAATATATTTTAAATAAAATATTATAATTTAATTTTTTTAATTTTAATTATAACCTTCTACATTATTAAAATATAATAAATTTAAATAAATATAAATAATAAATTTATATTAATTTAAGAATAAATTTTAAAGATAAATAATATAAAAACTAATTTATTAAAATTAATTATATTATTAATTATTTTTATAATTATTTATAATTATAATACTTTTAAACTAAAATTTTAAAATTTATTTATAATTATTTTATATATTTAGCAAATTAAACTATAATATTTTTCTACTTTATTAATAAATTAATATATTTTAACCAATATTTAATAATATATAATTTTAATAATATATATTTTATTTTAAAACTTTAAATTATTAAAATTTATTCTTATATTATAAGAAATAATATTTAAAAAATTAAAATAAATATTAATTTAACATTTTTTTTAATATTTCCCACATTTCTTTAATCATAATACCTTTTATAAATTATACTACTTAAAAGCTAATAATAATATTAACCATATATAAGATTAATTATCCTTTTAAATATATAATATTAATAATTATTTTATAATTAAAATTTATATTAAAATCTTTAAAAATAAACCTAAACTTCTATAAATTTTTACCCTTAATTTAACAATAATAATAAAATTTATTAATTTTTTTAAAATTATTTATATCAATATTATAACTAATTTTATCCAAAAAATTATAAAGCTTTTCAACCATAAAATAATTAAAATAAATATACAAACATTATAACTCCATTTTTATAAAATAAATAATATTATTTAAATAAAATTATAAATATCTTTATTTTTATTTAATATTAATTATTATTTTATTTTTATATATTAATTAATTAATAATATTATTAAAATATATTTTTAAATAATTTATATTTTTAATTAAAAAAAAATAATATATTCAATTTTATAATATGGAAATTTATATTATTAAATAGGATATTAACTATAATTATATTTAATAATTTAATAAAAAATCCATTTTTAAACTTAATTTTAACTTTTTTAATATGGATACAATCTATTTTAAACTTCTAATTAAGATATTTATTAATAAGAATAAGATATTATCCTTTATTTATTATTAAAATATAAATAACTTTAATATTTAATATAACATTTTAAAACATAATTTTTATATATTAATTTAAAATAAAAATAATATTAATTTTTTTAATTATTAAAGGAATAAAAGTTATAATATAATAATAGAATATTTAATTAAATAAATACATTATTATTATAAATTATATATTTTTATTATTTTTTAATTTTAAAATTATATTATAAATATTATTATCCTTTTATTTTAAATTTTAATTTTTAAACCTTTTATAATTTATTAAAAAAGTTATATAATTTTTTTTAAATATACTACATTTAACCTTCCAATCTTTTTTAATTTTTTTATAATTAATTTTTAAATATTTAATAAATTAATAATTTTCTTTTTTATATATTTAATATTTATATTTCCAAATCTTTTTAAATTATTTAAAAATATATTTTCTATTTTTATTATTTTTATAATATTTTTTATTAATATAATTATTATAA
>MU623496.1:5947-77197 GCA_025201765.1 Daldinia sp. FL1419 | reverse complement strand
TTAAATCTATTAAATCTATTAAATCTATTAAATCTATTAAATCTATTAAATCTATTAAATCTATTAAATCTATTAAATTTATTAAATTTATTAAAAATAATTTAAATGAATTACACTTATTCGATACCCGGACTTCGTCCGCTTCCTATTGGAATTAAATTACACTTTTGGCTACCGGCTTCGTCCTGGATTTAATTTTATATTTTAAAATGGTTAATTATTATATTTTTGAATAAGATTTATAAAAATAATTAAATTTTTAATTATTTTTATATTTTAAAATATATGGATATAAAAGATTATTAATTTAATTTAATAAAAAATAAAAAAAAAATTAAAAAAAAAATTAATTTTAATATATTTTAAATATTTTAAAATTATAACCTAATTAATATTTATATAAAATAAAATTATAAAATAATATTATATACTTTTATAAAAAAAGAAAAAGTTATTAATATGGAAATATTAATCATGTGATTTTAGTAATAATATAAAACCCATTTTAATTTTATATATAAATTATATATTTTAATTATATAATTAAAATATATATTTATCTTTTATAACCACTTTTTATTAAATTAATTTGAATATCCTTATTTTATTATTATATGTAATGGTACCTTATTTATCCAACATTCCTTAAATATTACTTTTTATAGAATTTTTAATAATAATATATAACTCTTATTTTTAATTAAATATATTATTTTAAGTATTAATTCCTATTTAATATATAAACCTTTAAAAATTATTTTCTTATTTAATTAAATTAATTTTTTAAATATAAAAATATCAATTTTTCTTATAATAAATATAAATTTTAATAACTCCTGCAAGATATACCTTATACTTTAATTAACTTATAATAAATTAAAGATTATATAAATTTAAGAATATAAAATAATTATATTTTAAAAAGGGTAATAAAATAATTATATAAAAAAATTATTTTATATAATTATTTAATAATAAAAATATATATAATAAAATTATAAATAAAAAAAATATATATTATTTTTATAAAATTTTATAAAAGAAAATTTAAAAAAATTATATAGAATTTAAATTAATTAAGTAAGAAAATAATTATTAAAAATTTATTTATATTTAAAAAAGTGTATATAAATCTTAAAGGAAGGTTTTATAAAATAATTATAAAATTTAATAAAAATAATTTTTAAAAAATTATAATAAATTTAATTTAATTAAATAAAAAATAATTCTTAAAGGTTTATTTATATTTAAAAAAAAACTTATAAAAATCTTAAAAAAGATTATTTTATAAAAATTAAAAATAATTTTAATTATTTAATTATATTACCCTAATTTAATATATAATTAAATATAAAATTAATTAATTAAAATATAACTAAATATAAGGCTAATAAGGTTAGTTAAATAGAAAAAAGCTAATAAAATAAAGGCTAAATTAATAATTAATCAATTAAGATGCAGTTAATTAACTAGGATATGGCTGATCAGTTAGGATGTGGCTGGGTATAAGACTAGCCAATTAGAAAAGGCTAGCAAAACTAGCCAATTAGAAAAAGGCTTATATATTTGGCTTATAAAACTTAAAGAATTTATAAAACCCTTAAAACCTAAGCTTTTTTAATTTTAAAAATTATTTTAATATATTAAATAATATTAAAAAAATTAATAAAATATTAAAAAAATAAATTTATAATATTATTTAAAATTTAAAAATTATAAGGTCAATTTAAAGGATTAATATACTTAATAAAGTCATTTTTTCTCTACCCATATCAATAATCTTCTAATACAAAACCTTAAGAAAACTTAAGGCATATACAACAATTGCTCAAGCACCAATAACCAATAATATTAATAACCAATATCATAATCAAATAGGTACTAACACCCATCCTACATAGGACATACACAAGCCATTCTTACATATTCTTCTCTCTTTTTTCTTTCTTTTTGTTTCCCCTTCAGAGCCCAGTCGCCCACGTAATGCTGCATAATTATAAATCCTATCATCAAACACCAAACTCCAATTGTACCAGCGCTTACTTTGACTATACCGATATACCCCTCATCCCATAAAGATACCTATACTTATAGAAATAATATATGGTATGACCAAGTGTAGAGTGAACCAGCACTGTGCTGATCATCCAAATCCTTGAAATAATTTAAAGCATGCCAAATCCTGTTACGCCTCCCATATGTCTCTTGAAATCTTTTGTCGAATCCCGGCTTGTTAAAGCAATGATTTTTAGTTTAGACGTACGGTGCAGATCTCTTGCTTCTCCTAATCATATGCTCCCATGGTGGCGGTGACCGCGGCCGGCAATCAGCTAGACGTCGTCAGTCAAGTCCACATACCCTATGCATATGTAAATATATCGAATAAGAGTAAGAAAATAATATTGCCTCCATACGCCCCATCCTCCATCACGGAGCCAGACTCTTCGATCCAAGAGATTGATACGCGAGTTCCGTTAATTCCGCTACGTTCTGGCGTAAGGAGGTGGGGTATCTTGTACATGTCGATATCTGCGGGAGGATCCTTGCACAAATCTGCAAGTGAGAAGGGATGAGGGGAGCTTACAGCATAACTCGTCGTGCCTAATCCGAAAAAAAATTAAAAAATTTTCCGTCAGTGACCGGTCAAGTAGGTAGTGCGTATAATATGAAATATCGGCATGTAAGTAAGCATGCTGCAAGGCTAAAGAAACACTACCTTATTTCCAGATGCGTCACATTTGGTGCGCAGACCTTGTTTGTTCTCTCGTACACGGAACACCATCTCTGAACCACGAAACGAAAATGCTGACAACAATATTCTACCTAGTAGCAGGATTCCGGGTTAGAATATGTTATAATATTGACCATAATCAGAGGCGCCCGATAGATACCTGCGTATAATCGCACATCGCCGAAGGATTAGGGTAGCCGTTTGAACCTTGTGTTGGAATCTGGGGTTATGTATAGGTAAGGTAGGTATGCAAGCCAACCAAGATAAACGACGGAGTTACTATGATGGTTATGATTTTTCCGCTGGAACTTTGATGGTTCTAGGGGGCCTTGGACAGGTAGGGAGTTAAAGAGATGGCGAATATCGACTGAAATTCAGAGGTTCGGCTAATGAACTAGGTAGCTGCGCTCATGTCTTGAGACGTGTAGATGATAATGAACGAGGTCCAAGGTGGGTGGAAATATGTGTGTATTTAAGCCTGCCGTATCGTCGATCGTGCTTTTTGACTAACAACTCGAAAGATGCACAACGCCAGGAACCCCCCCCGGCCAGGTGTGCCTGGATTCATACGGACCACGCTACCCTTTCCGAAAAGGCGCCAAGACCATCGCCTACACCTATCGCTGATGGCATTTGGACGGGCTTGTTGATTATCGTCGGTGTATTGTACCATGATCCTTGCCAGACAGGCGAGACAGGAGTTAGCCAGTACCGGAAACTGCTTATGCGCAACCAAGCTCCAGTAGTGCGTATTCTAGCCTACGTACCGTAGATAGGGCTTCCAGGTTGGCCTGGTCTACCGCGTATGTACAATACGTATTCTATGTGTACATAGTGTAGTATGTATTCGTCCAGAGACCCATCTTCATGGTTCGAACCAACGATTGACATTTCGTTGGTGGCCGGTCTGACAAGGCGGGTCTCCTTTGCTAGCGTCAGGTTGCCGTGTTCTACACTGCATACCCCTAGTTAGAAAATATGCCAAGTCGACGAATTGGCACGAGTCCATGTCCAGAGACAGCTAATCCGACAAACTATTCTCCGAGTAATTAAGCACAGGGTGCGCTTATTATCATGTACGTCAGCTAGAGAGCTGGTCCGCATGACATAAACAACGATAACAGATGCGCTTCGGTGCATACCGAAGGTAAGCCGTTTCTTTCTGCATAGCTTACCGATTCCGCGTGGCCAGGCTGCGCCAAATTCTTACAATTCATGAAGTCCGATACAGTAAGAAGAAGCCCCATCTACAAACAAGCATATCGTTTACATGTCGACATTACATATAAGATATAGTTAGCCTAGTTATGAAAACCAACGAACACGATGTATGTATTGCTTGTTATCGTCACCTCTACCGAGGATTCGGTCCAGTTATCCACTTAGACAGCATGGAAGAAAATGCCCGCTGCAAGAGTCTTCCCGACGCCACCACCAATTAGAGGGAAAACTAGGCGATCTGACAAGTCTTTAGGGTCAACCAAGTACCGGGCTAAAGTAGTATAACTAGGTACCTAACTGGGTACCTACACTAGGTGCATGCTTGCATTCGTAGGTAATATTGTATGTTCTTATGTAGGGGGATATGGTAATTTTCTGTCTTAGAAAAATGACACTAAAACGCGCATTGAGACGTACTCCACCAAAGGGACATGGAATAAAAAACAAGAAACAGGTTGTTTTGAAATCAAACTTCATGTAAAGAAGCTATTGATAAGCAAAGGAAGTAAAAGAAGGCTCCAAGAAGTAAGTTGGACACTTGGGGAAGCGAAGATTCGTCTTCTTATTTCACCTGTTGTTTTATATGTTACGTAGAAACTGATCGTCCGCCCTTATCGGGAATTTCTCAAGGGGGATGGAGACATCTTTGGGAGGTATGAGGGAAAACCGGGAATAGTTGTACCCCCGTGTAAACGTATACGTTTTAAACTAGTTATAGGTACCTAATCCATCACAACACTGGGCTGAAATAAAAGAAACTCGAAACGACGCCATCTACTCAAGAAGTTGCACGTGGGTCATCTGGGGCCGTCATGATCGTTGTGGCTGTTAGCTGTGGTATTATGTAGGAATGATGGCCGAAATTAAAGCCAGCGAATCCTTCCAGAAGCTAAAGTGGGGTCGAATAAAAGAGTCATGACCTAGTGTAAGTTCCATGGGGGGGATATGGACCTCCTTTAGAAATGGATCCCTTGTTAAAACCATTCCGTCTTTGGCTTAATGGGGCATAATAAAGAAGAAATATTTAATTATTATTTTAAATATAATTTATTTAAATTTATTTATAAAACTATATTATTAATATAAAATAAATTTAATTTTATAAATTTATAATTTTTATTTAAAATTAATTATTTAAAAAATATTAAATATTTTAAAAAAAAATTCAATCCCCAACTGAAATCGCATATCTTTTTCGTACTCTTCATATACATGCTTCTTCTTCAGCTACATTTGAATGCTCCATCTCATCAATAAATCTCCCGGCATTGGATGTGTATTCAATAAATACACACTGGTAGTCTTACGTATAAGACTATAAGAATATATATATATATATATATACTTGAGACGCAATTCTTCTTCCATTCACATCCCAAGAGCTAGATGGCCACCATATCGGAACGCTACGATGCGCTACTTCGATGGGTAGAGGATGATGGTGGGCATCTAAATCCCTCTATTGAAATATACCATGACGACGTGACCAAAGGATCTTTCCGCGTCAAAGATCTATGCTCAATTGGAGTAGACGATATCATAGTTACCCTTCCACTTTCCAAGTCTCTCTCCTATCTTGATGCTATCCGTGGCCACCCGACATTCGCTTCTTCCCCCTCTTCTCCTTCTTCTAGCTTCGATGCCTCAGGAAATGAAAGCGGAGAAAATTTCCCAGGAGAGTTTTTGAAAGAAACGCCACCTCATGTCGTTGGTCGTTTTTTTCTTATGCAGCAATACCTTCTAGGGCCCGAGTCCAAGTGGTGGCCATATATTCGGACGTTACCTCAACCCGAGCACATGAGCAATATCCTTCCGGTAATGTGGCCATCAGATGATCTCGAATTTCTCGAGGGGACCAATGCTTCCACGGCGATCCAAGATATCAAAGTAACTCTGAAGAAAGAGCACAAGAGCGCGCTGAAGCTACTTCCGCAGCATTATCATGCGAAGTATACTCGGCCACTGTACTATTGGGCCTATTGCATCTTTACTAGTCGCAGTTTTCGCCCATCGCTTATTTTCACGGACGAAGCTTCTTTGAGTTTGCCATGTGGGATTGACGACTTCTCGGTGTTGCTTCCTCTATACGACATCGGAAACCATTCGCCGCTAGCAAAGATCGCTTGGACTACCGACGACCAGACCAAGATGTGCATGCTAAAGTCAAGACAGACATATTCAGCTGGTGAACAAGTATTCAATAACTATGGTATGAAAACTAATGCCGAACTACTTCTGGGGTATGGGTTTATACTCCCAGAAAATGACGATTTGCACAATGATTATGTCCATATCAAGACCAGGGCAGACCCTGAAGCTGGCGATTTGGCGGCTTCGCACGTTATATCATTGAAGCCCATGGCACATCGTAGTTCGTTCGTTGGGCGATCTAAACTCTTGAGCGTAGATTCGTTGAGTTGCCTCCCTTACTTTTCGCACGTTCAAGATACCCTCGTTGCCGCTCTTTACGAAAGCCTTACGAAAGGGGGAGGCGAAACGAGTAACACATGCTTAAACAAAATCCTAAGGGGTGAGATCCAAGATGAAGTGCTCAGGAAGATTGTTGATACATTGGGGGCGAAATTAAGCCTTGACCTAGAAGAGATGGAAATTACCGAACCGGAGTACGAGCCGATCAACAGCAATCAGAAACTCGCTGTAATCTATCGCGAGCAGTGCCGGAAGGTGCTGCAAAATGCGCTTCGCAGCCTCTTAGCGGCTGATGGTTAAGCTGTCGTTGTATAAGCGCGTAAATACACGAATTGCATGGCTTATCAAGATGATGAATGAATTCGTTAACCTAGTTCATTCATTCTCAGACTCTAAACTACGATGAGTGTAATAAGGGTATCAAAACGCGATCTACCGCCGACGCCTAACCGTTAGCTAGGTATATACCATATCAAAGCCCACCTGCTTCATTCCCGTCGCAGGTGTTTTTTTTTTTTTTTTTTTTTCCTTTTTTTTCTCCCAAGGTAAAAAAACCCCTTCAGTGACTAGAGGCGGTACGCAATTCAATTCATCATTAACAGCGCTTCCAACGCTTCTTGCTCGGTTGGCGTAAAGTCAATTGCTACGCCTGCTCCCAGCGTTTGGCTTCCAGTCTCCAAATGCGCGCTCTGCCTTATCCGGCAAAAAGGATATATTCTCGTTAAGCAGATTCAAGCATGCCTTAGAAGCTAGTATTTATAAGTTAGTAAGGGATCTGGGAAATTGTATCGAAAGTTCATCAGATAGCGAGCGGAACAAGAGCACTCACGCAACAACAAGCTGACATCTCTCGAGCTGAGCGCCGCGCTCATTCTAGCTGAATTATAGCAACCGTACGTCTTTTGGAGCACGAGCATGCGTTCCCATAATATCTCGGGGTCACCTTCAGTACCTTCTTCTAGGGCCTTGAGTGACTCTCGTCTCCTACTCCTAGACGCGTCTGCACTGACCGAGGAACACTCGGAACACGGCGAAGGGGATCTCGACTCTTGAAATTTGTTGATAGGGCAAACAACCGTAGAGCCTTGAACTGCTTTAGGACCGCTACGAGTAAGAGGACACGGTGTGATAGCGTCGATGTCGTCGACCATAACCGGCCGGCTTAATTCTCTCGAAGCCTGAGGCATTTGTGCATAACCCGCTCCAGCTTACCAGCCTTAAAAGTAATACGTATGCAATTCGGATATCTTCTCTGACGCATGAGTCGAGCTAAATGTTATTGAAAAGAGGTAGCGAAAGCTAGAATTCAGACGCAGCCGGCTTTGTGGCTCTCTATAACAGAAACACTCGATCATTTAACGACAATCATAATAGCCACCACGCATCCAGGGTTGTAATTAGTTCCTCGCCGGCAGGCCATGAAGCTTGCGGGACTCACGCATATATGTATATGCATATATATAGGTAGGTAGGTATAGGTATATATATACCACGCACACAATCACGGTATCATTAAGCCACATGGGACACTGGTCAGTATTCTCGCATGGGAGAGAGGGTGATGTGACGATAGAGCCTGCATCCTACCCAATGACGGTCGTCCAGGCCATATTCGTCAACCCCTGCTATGGTTGCGTTGATGCGCAGCTCCCGTACACACCGCGCACGGTCGAGGAGCCGGATGTCTCCAGGGACCGAATGGGAACGCCTGACCTGTATGCCTGAACTGGACTAATGGCGACATGCGTCAGGCTACCAGATGTGGAGGACGTACGGCGGGTACCAACTGACCTGAGCTATCACATAAAAAGCAATCATATAGTATTTATCTGCACGGCGTTGATCTTTATAACGCGTGCATCTTACCGGTGGGTTTTCAGCATCTGTATATCACGACAACCTATCCCACGTTATACGACGTACGCAATTGGAGGCGAGTTTTCTTCTCCTTTTTGTACATACTAATATAGGTATGTACCTACATATGCTTCTGGGTCTCAACGATATCCAGCAAGGTTTGTCTTGAGCCAAGACTTCGACTGGATGAAGGGCAACCTACATAGTACATCACCGCAGATCTTCAACTACCGGTTGGTGCATTTCCGCTAGGCCCCCCATCACCAAACCCCAAGTTCCGTAACCTAGTAGATATTACTATAACGTTGTTAGCGCCCGTTATCGGCTGCGACCACATTACATGAGGAGGTTGAGGAGGTTGAGGAGGCCGAAGAGGTTGAAAACCTCGTGACTGGGAGAAGTTATCTATCCGATCGTTCCCTCTTTTGGGATATATCGCACGACGCTGCCATCGCGTATTGGCATATAAGGTGGACCGGGTAGGCAGGATACATCGTGTCAATCACGTATATAGGCATCATTAGTGCGGGGGGTTACACGCCCGAAGACAGGGGTTCTATTTCATGATCGTACGTACCTAGGATGACCCCGTCTCGATTTTTCATCACCACCGTCGTTAATTTTCAAGCTTTCAACCTACCCTATTATCGTATACGTACGATGTCGGATGAGGTAGTATGAGAAAACATATCCCTCGGAGCGTATTGCGAGATCCGTAGATGGTAACGTGGTTATCCAGGGAAGCTTATATGTTTTCCCCGTTTACCAGCCTCCCCCTCGAGTGATACAAGTTCATTTCGACTTCATACCTACCTACCCGTAGGGATACGAAGACATACTTTTTTTTTCTCGGGTAACCCGTCGTGGATTAACCGTCTGGGGGAGGGGTTGAGCTGGCTTGCATATGATCGACGTTTGGGGAGACACTACCCCGGACTTTGACGGTCCAACAAAAGATCGTCGTGGAGGTCTAGGCAGCGGCTATACGGCTTACTACTATACGATATCTCGGTGGTAAGAACTGAGCCGTCTACAATTTATATTTCTGGTCCGATTGGTTTAAGCCCTACGGTGGCCGTGTTTACTGTAGTATCGTGTATTCTGACAAACGATCCCCGTATGTGTGGCAGTGTGCCGACTTACAATTGCCAACAGACCCCGGATATTATACGACTACCGGGAACGCAGACGTCAGGTTCGCGAAGCCGGAGTTTGACCACCGTGTGATGATTGCCGGAACTCCGGGGCGGAGGTGAGAAATATATTACCGCACTTTACCTATCATCGCACCTTTCTTCCGGACCGGCCGTAGTAATATATATTACAGCTACAACTTGAACGAATTCCTTCACCGTCCCTCGTTGTTGCCCTTAGTATCAAAGGGGTACGCCTAACCTAGGTATTTACGTTGAGAACTGCATTGCCAAAACCTACCTTCTATACCAATGTCCCCGGACCCCGGTTTGAACGACGGTGTCGGTGGTGGCATCGCGGCAAAATGTCAACCCTCAAGGCAGGGTCCAACCGGAGGAAGGACGTAAAGCACCTCTTGATATGATTTTGAACAGGTATATCATATAACACGCACATGACGGCACGATATTATTTCGTAGGTTAATGTCGACTTATTCGTAACATCGCACCTCTGACGAATGCTGATTTTCAAGATAGTGGGATTCCTCTAAGTGCCGCATATATGACGTGTTATACAGCAACTAGGTGATTTATAATTGGATTGTTACGCTGCCTGTTCACTTATTAGAGTGCCATGATGTAGTTGTGCGCTCACAATGCCACCGCCACTAGTTTCTGATACGCTGTAACCATTTGTCTCTGAACGGGATATGGCTGGTATGTACTTTGCTTGCTTGCTTGCTTGTGTCCAAGACTTTGTTCGTTTTCGTTCCCGGGTTTTAAATGCGGTATTCACCATATACTTGACCCAAGAGCGAGAAAGACGCTCCCTGTCTTTTATCCTCGCTAACCTCGTAGCTTTGATACTGCTCCCAAGCTTCGAGAAGGCGGTTAGCCTAGTACAGAAATAATCTCTAGGGGTCGTCATGGTACGTCCGAGGCAATTATTGTCCCTGACTGGGCTGCTATCCAGTGGTGTTGTTTTGTTGATACTGCTCTTCTATACGGATGCCGGTCGTAAATTCATGGAGCCTGTGAATGCCTACACAGAGCAGCCGAAAGACGCGCGGCCTACCCCACGATATAAACCAGCTCCGTCATACACGCCGCCGCCCGTACAAGACCCATTTCCAGCACTGGCATCATTTAACCCTCCCCCTATCCCGACGTATAATATCGCCGAGAAAGATATATGGGCTAGATATGGTTTGGAGATTGCGCCGCCGTTATTAATCGGGTTCACTCGATCATGGCCGATGCTGCTCCAAACTGTGGTTTCTTATATCACAGCGGGCTGGCCAGCGGATCAGATCTATGTGGTAGAGAACACTGGTGTGCAACAGGCCAACGCCCGCGGCCAGCTTAGTCTCCAACACGCACGGTTTCTCAACTACTCCTCGTTGAAGCGCCTCGGCGTGAATATTATCCAGACGCCCGTCTTGTTGAGCTTTGCACAGCTGCAGAACTTCTACCTATCGTTGTCTTATACCAATAATTGGCCGTATTATTTCTGGAGCCATATGGACGTTCTCGCGCTGGGCCATGAGAACGGATTTGAGGGCATCACGCCCCGCGCGGGCGAATTAGGCTATAAGAGTCTGTACGTCTTGTGCCTCGAGGAACTCAATCGCACGCTGGCAACAGACGAGAGGTGGGGGCTACGATTTTTTGCATACGACCACCTTACGCTACAAAACCCGAGGGCGATCGAAGACATTGGCGGTTGGGATACGTTAATCCCGTACTACATGACAGACTGCGACGCCTATACGCGTTTGCACATGCGGAACTGGACGCAAAGAGACGCGAATTGCGGCATTATAACAGACACGTCTGTATCGCTGGACAACCTCCTCGCCCTGTACCGAGACCCGAGTATAACGCCTAGTTTCCGTGACCCAAATCCACCGCCGCCACGGCCGGATAACGAGCAAAGGAGGAGCTCGCAAATACTTCCCCGGGAGGACCTTAACGACGCCGTGGAATACTGGAAGGAATTGAGGGGCGTTGCTGATCGGATGTTCCACTACAAACATGGTAGCCGGGGACGCAATACTTGGCAGTCGGGCCAACGTGGCGGCCAGGGTGAGCCTTTCTATTACGACCCGGAGGGGTTTACCGACGCGCTTGATGTTCTAACGCGGGCCGGGAAGGAGGTTTTTGTTCGGAAATGGGGTCTCGATTCCTGTGATTTGATAGAGGGAGGCGGTCTAAAGTTTGAGGATCAGTGGAAAGTTGTCATGGATTGATGAAGGGTATAAATAAATAAAAAATATAAAAAAAGGGGCTCTTGCTCTATTCACAGATTATACCAGATATGCATCGCACAGATATGTTGGGTAGGTAGTGATCAGTCTTGTTATCTTATGTTTATTCTTCTAACATAATTATACCCTACCTACTTATATCTACCTAGGAACTTATTATCTTAAGTTGCGTCCGTAGTAGAGGACAAGTAGGGATCGATAGCTGTTCGTGATATCTATGATTGAACAAAACTAGACTGGATTCCTGTTGAGATGCACTTCAACAATCGCCTCCCCCATTCTAAGCCACCGGCCGTGTCCGGCTGTTATTGAAACAACTCTCCTTATATCTGCCGCAGCTATGGTAGGCGGTAGGATGACAGAACCGTGATTATATTCTTGCTTGCTAGATCATTTGTTTCCCATTCATTAGATGGTATGACCTAAAATCACCGTAGGTTCCAACGGGAATAAGTGGTTTGGAATTGGGAGACTAGAGAACTAGAGATCTTCTAGAATCACGACGCCGATTACACTCGTGCCCCACGGTATATACCTCTCGATCTACCCCGTCTCCTTCTTGCCGTATAGGTCTTGTGGTTTTGGTTATGCGAATATACCAAAAAAACTGAAAAATGATAAACGCCTAGCCAATGCCGAAATATCCTGTTGCTTTCCCATCCATCCAGGGATAAAAAAAACCGGGATGCGGAATGGCGTATCTAATACTGGTCTAAATCCCATTATATCTTCGTGACGTTATAAGTCGAAGCCCAAGGCGCGCCTAATGTAATATGTCTAATGCGACCGTAAATAAACCAACTCGGTCCGGAATCGGAATCGACTTTATCGGTATAAACAATAATGCGCTCGTTAATCCTACGCCCGCCAATATAGTCCGTGCAATTACTGTGTTGGGTATCTTAGAAAAGAAATGGGACCGCTCAAGGTCTTACGCCTCAAGTTCCGTTCGTCTCTACGTTCGTCTCTTCGTTCGTCGCCGGTTCCGATGTTTTATTTTTGCTCGTGGACGTTAGACGTAGTCGTCGAACTTGGGTGATGGCGGTGATGGTGGTGATGGTGGTGATGATGATGCGTATGTGAATTGTGCTGTCGGACCTGAGCGTTCAGCGTCAGCATATCTCAACGTCATTCCTAGATGATCACGAGGTCATAATATCACTTACCCTTTGGCGACCTCGTCGTTCTTCTTCGACTGATACGTTGAGCGACTTTCTCTCTTCCTCGTACCAAGTGCTCAAACTTTTACCACTGAACATTAAGTCTTCGTCATCTATTACTATCGGCTCCATCCACCCGTGTGTCTGTAGTTCCGTTTCTCGCGCGTTCGTATCGGGCAAGTAGTAGTGCAAAGTTTCGTCGCTATGAAGATGCGACGCCGAAGTAGTAGTAACCATCTTAAGGGGAGATGGGTTATGCGCCCGCGTGTTGGTTGGATTCTGGGGTAGCTTATTATTAGAAGATGCGTGCGGCGAGCGCGGTTGCGAATCTGGTGACTTGTGATTGCGCTGAGATGCTGTTTTGCTTTGCGGTCTTCTATTGTCGTCAGATACACACGAGCTGCGCCGCGACATGAGCGATGAAAATCTCAGAAAGGATCGTACGACGTCGCTTAGGGCGCGTATTGATGCGTGGCGAACAGCGGGGATAGAGAGAGAGAGAGAGAGAGAGAGAGATGCGATTTGTGAGAAGGTATGGTTAATATAGGTATAATTATATATATGTAGGTATATAGAGGTGTACAGGTATATATATATAGATAGATAGATAGATAGGTAAGGTAGGTTAATTATGGTTATCCCTCAAGATAATATCGCGCGCGTCGACGTTGTCTTGTCGTATAGGGAGACGGGCTGCATCAGGCTACCTTTCTTGTTGTCTTTATTTGTGTTTTAATCACTCGCTTTCCCAAGAACGAGAAATTGAGCCTGTAACTCTTAAGAGGGAGATCTTAGAGGAGATCTTAGAAGGAGAGGTGGGTAAGATAGAACTAGGAGGAAAAACTATGTAATAGGTAGGTACCTAATATATAATATTGGACGTACTAGGCTGCTAGGTAAGGGGGGCTGACAAGTACGTACGTACCTAGATATGTAGGTAGGGTTTGAGGTACGAGGTACCTGAGATAGAAGCAGGAGTGGCAGGGAGAAGAGAAGAGAAAAAAAAGAAAAAAAAAAAAAAGAGGAGATGATTGATACGGTACGGTACAGTACTATTACCGTTAAGGTGGGGTGGGTTACCGGAATAGGAAATCCAATACTGTTAATATAGTTGTTGAATAATTATTGTTAAGTTGCCAAGTTCAAATATGGATTTATTTAGATATATCCTCTTATTATTAATAATCTGTTGGCTACCTCTTAACATGTTGAGATATAGGACGGTACAAAGAATTTATAAAACGTATTATAGAAAAGCTTTTGGGAATATGCATGATTTTAAGAAAAGAAACCATTTGGCGGTTGAGAAAGAGTAAGAGAGAGAGAGAGAAAATATGTTTTCTTCAACGTCATGTATTTCGCCTCTCAGATTCAGGATTCTGTTGGGTTCATGGTTAGAAGCGATGGAAACAAAGCTAAATATTTGGTCGCGCAGAGAAAAGACCCTATAGCAAGGTACGGTTGATGTTAGACAGCTTGGCCTACAGGTTACAATAACTAATCATTTTTAAGAACCTATATTCTAATAGAGTAGATGTTTTGTAATAATGATGGATTTTGCATACCTATTTATTTATATTGTATCTTCTTTTTTTCTCTCCTTTTCTTTAAGACCCACACAAACAGGCACATACATATGCTAGTAATAAATGATGAAGATGGTCGATCCCGACGGACGTGGACCAAGGTTCTAATAATCTTTAAACCCCACAACCCCATAAAGTACCTAATGTCCTTAATATAGTTTAAAGGTGGATGTGCTATTCATCAGTTGCTGTTAAACGTCAAATGATTAGTTCAATAATGCTACCATAGAAAACTGTTCCCATTATAATATATATATATATACATTATAAAAGACATCTGTAAGGCTTGCGGCCTCAACTCGGACTCCGGCGTAGAGCCTTGGCCGCAGTTTGATCGTCCCGTTCCCATCAGGAAAGCCCAACATAGAGCGGAACCGTACATATTAGAACAAATCCCGGTCAAGTCTGGACCGGTCGAGATGAGCTGCCAGTCAATTATCGGCGAACTGATCGACAAAGATCGACGCTGACAACGTGTGTACAGTACACTTTTGAAAGATGCGACCTGACAACTTAATCTGACCTCTACCGTCCCCCCGATTCCAATTCTAGAAGGGTCTCCTGTAAAAGTATATGCGTTATATTACAGTAGGTACCCAAGGTATCGTGCTACTCATGTCACCTTTGTTTACATAGCATGATTCAGAACGCTTTCGGGCTCGGGAGACCCTCATGACATACTTTAGGTGCCTACGGTATTAATGAATGTATTGGAACGTAGCGCAGACGTGAGAATTATGCGGTTTCGGGATTTATTAACATTGTTTTCTTACCTCGACTACTACTTGACCAATAGTCTTACGTGTCCGGCAAATGAGCGATCTAAGTGATATTGATATCGACGGTCAGCATTATATTATCGAATCCTGGAGCCTTTAGAAGCAACGCCGTACCACGTGTGCTATATACCACCTTGCACTTATCTCTCACCTACCTGCCTGCCTCGAGTGCCTAATGAGACGATATTTTAGACGAGTACATATTACATAGATCTATAAAATTACTAAGCTGATCGGGCTTTGCTAGTACATATTAGGCACCTTATCCAACATCTAATTTTCACGATCTTTCCCGGGGTACGAGGTTGTTGGGTAATTTATCATGTACCTAAGTATGTAGGTATGATATGCGTTCGAAGTCGAATAGTTGATTTGCTGTCTGCGGTCGTTGATTTAATCAGGTACCTAAGGTTAGGTACTTAGTTAGTTTAACAGCTCTGGTACCTACTTACACTGTACGGCCTCGATACTTGTGGATGTGGGCGATATGATTTAAATAAAGTTTATCGCAAATAGAAAGAGAAACATAAAAAATAAAAACAATTCAAGAGCGGGGTGAATTTGTGAGTTCGGGCCATCAGCCGACGAGGATTACAATCTGAGGGGTTGGTTGAACCCATTAAGTAGGTAGGTAGGCGATCTTCGCATATGCCCGCCTTATATGGTATGGGGGTTATGGGTGATGTATATGGGAATTTACGAATTGCACTTTTTTCCCTTTCTTCCTAATGGCCGTATAAATAACGGTATTTAAGGTAACTGTAAAATGGTTAAATTTGAAATATATAAGATTAGATACTGTCAAGAGTTGCCATAACATACAACAAAAATATTTAACAAGATAATTTCAATTATTATTATTATTATTATTACTACGTAGAGCCTCACTTGGCGAAAAGAAAGGTCAACTGATCGGCCGCTGGCTTAGGATGAGGCTGTCCTAAGACCAGATCCTGTGCCACAGCGCCCGCTAGGATCTACATAATATATCATGTGTTGGGCTGACAAGCTTGCTCTTATGTAGGTAGATACCGTCATTTTTCCATCATCAAATACCGTGTAACCGAACCGTTTATCTGGCGTTTGGGTCAAGATATAGAATAAAAGATAAGGCAGGCACGCGCGGAATTTCTCGTCCAGGTCATAACACGTATTCTTGTGCATCCTACCTTAGGTATATATAGGAATTTACATATTATTACAGATCATCTGCATTATTCTAATAAGTACTAGGTATTTGGGGGTAAAATTATGTTATTTCTTAGAACATTTAGGCGTTAAGGCTAGAGGCAAAACCCTTTTCATAAGTGAATACTTACGTCATCCCCAACAGAGGTACCTTAACTACATAAGCGACTTATTCAATCTAGTTAGTATTTAATCCGTACGTTTCTCGTTTTTAGCCTTCATTGACGTCATCGACCCCAGGTATTCGACGACGGGAGACGTTTATGGGCCCCTGAATGATCCGCAACCGTTCACAATTCGGTTGACAAACCAAGTATAGGTATACGTACCGTTACTTCTCAATATACAATTTAACTTTACACTAATAACTTTGATAACGACGACTACAAAATTAATCTCACGTTGCTATCTCTGGAATCGGTCTTTTTTTCTTTTTTTCTTTTCTTTTCTTTTCTTTTCTCTTTTTTTTTTTTTGCTTACCTACGTCTTAGTAGGATGTTGCCAAGCTACCTAGGTACCTACCCTAGCCTAGGTATGTAAATGATTCTTCTCGGGCGACGATGTGTCTTACATGTGATGCGGTAGTTTACAACGTCATTGGTTGAACGAAGAGGGTAAATGTGACAGGAGATGAGGCGGCGTGGTTCTCGCTTCGCCAAGCCTGTGGCTTACATGGCAACCCCGTTGGAGATGTTCAGCTTTCGGGTGTTACTCGTCCCCGACTTGTCAACTCAACCTGGGGTATCTGAGAATCTGAGAATCTTCCGACCTCGCTCGCCGTACGACAGATAGAAAATAATAATTTACGAGATGGCTTCTGCAAACGAGACCAGCAAGATGACCAGCAAGATTACTAGCAAGATGGAGTCGCTTCCTAGGAAGGCCAAGCAGCGCTACCTTGTTGCTTCGGCCGTTGTGATGCTCTCGTCGGTGGCTCTGGCGCTCGACGTCCTCTATCCGAGACCCGGTGCCTTGTCAACAGGGCAGCAATCGCTTGCGGTTCTGCTACTGCTTCTGGGTTGGGTTGTCCAGACTTCCTTAAGCGGCGCGCATCGATATTATACAGAGATGATACGGAATGGGTGTTCACCTCCGCCGCTTTTCCCAAATGATCCTCTCGGATTGCGTTTCCTCTCGTTCGCGGCCCGGCACATAAAGTCGAATTCTCTACTTGAGGCCTGGAGTACCCAATTCCGTACACTAGGACACACGTTCAAGCATCGTGTATTCCCTGGTCCCCGCGATACCATCATGACTGATGAACCTGACAACATACGCGCCGTTCTTAGTACCCAATTCGACGACTGGGATCTCCCCCAGCTACGTATCAAAGCCTTTCTTCCTGTACTCGGTCACTATTCTGTGAGTATTCTTTTTTTCTCCTGGTTGGATGTTCTCGATACCGATGCTTGGAGGGACTGACATAGTTTCTCCATTGAGATCTTTACGTCCAATGGGGATTCCTGGAGGAAAGCGAGAGCGACTCTGCGGCCGGCTTTTGTTCGTGATCAGGTTGCTGATCTCAGATGTCTCGATCGCCACGTTATGAAGCTTATCCAAACCATCCCGCGCGATGGAAGCCGCTTTGATTTGCAGGCCATGTTTTCCATGTTAACGACTGACACCATATCAGACTTTATGTTTGGACGGTCGACTGATATCCTCGGCAACGCACCTGAGGATGGTCTTCGATTTGGTCGTTGCTTCGATGTATGTATGCAGAAAATTGCTAACCGGGCTAGGCTGGGTTGGGTATCGATGCTCTTTGGAGACCGCGAGCTGGACGATTGTACGACGTTTATGAACAAATACGTGGAGAAATACGTTGCCGAGGTAAGGAGTCGACCGGATGGGAAGAGCCAAGAAGAGCAAGAGAGTAAGCGATACGTGTTTCTCAACGAGTTGCTTCGAACTGGGGAGTCAGATGAGGTTATTCGGGACCATCTTATGAGCATATTTACGGCTGGTAGGGATACCACAACGAGTATATTGTCATATTTATTTCTAGAGCTTTCGCGACGGCCAGATGTTGTCGCCGCCATCCGACGCGAGATACAAGACTTGGGAATGAATGATGCAAGCGAGCTTCCATCCTGGGAAAGCCTACGAGCTATGAAGTACCTAAGCTGGGCTATTAAGGAGGCTTTACGACTTAACCCCCCCGTGGCAGCTAACGCTCGCGAGGCCGTTCGCGATACAATTTTACCTACCGGCGGCGGCACCGACGGAAAGTCGCCCATATTCGTAACAAAGGGAACGATATGCAGATATCTACCTTGGACACTACACCGGCGCCGGGATATCTACGGTGACGATGCCGATGAGTTTCGTCCCGAACGATGGGAGACTTTAAGGACTACGTATGTGCTTTCATGGATGTTTTCGTGTTTGTTAATCCTAACCTTTTGTAGTTTCGAGTACGTTCCGTTCAACGCTGGACCGCGAATTTGCATCGGGCAACAATTCGCACTAACCCAGATAGCCTTCGTCACTTTTAGAATCCTCCAGGCCTTTGAGAAGGTTGAGCGGAAAGATGAAAAGCCACCTATTCAAAAATTTGGTCTTAATACTTCCATGTTGCATGGCTGTTGGGTTAGTATGATACCCGCGTAAAGTAATCGTTCTGTAGGCGCTAGGATTGCGACTTGTAGGGGTGTGAGGGTGTGAGGGAGGTACGTCAGATGTATTTACCTATATTCAACGAATGAATCAGTTGTCCTTGGTATAGCTACCTACCTGACCTAACTACCTTAGGTAGGTAGGTACTTCGTTATATCCTATCATTGCAGGTCGTCAGTTTCATTAAAGTCGTAACATATCGTATTCTACTAGATAGATACAAGGCAGAGCTCATACGCCAAAGCCTCTTTCTCAACTTCTTAACTCAATTACGCCTGGATCCGTACACTACGTTTTAAATTTACTTCTGCTACCTTTTCCTATTTTCTTCCCTTCCCCCTCTGCTTTTTCTTCTTCCTTTCTCATTCCAAGCCCTTGAATCTACGGTTGAATTCTTCTACAGCCACGGCTACCATTCGGTATAAGAAGGCTCGTCCGCTTTCTTCACCGACAGGAATAAATGGCCCATTAGTACCGCCGCGTAGGATAATGCTAAGGCCTGTGCGCTCCTTCGCGATTGTCTGCACATCCTTAAGCGGTATGTCCCACTCAGTAGTAAGTCTTCGGCTTCTGATGAGAAGAATTCGGCTGAACGTGACCATGACTACCATGTCTTCTCTAGGTAGATCCAAATGCGCGATATAATCCTCATTAAAATATTTACCGTTGTCCACTTGCTTGAGCCACGACTGCCCTAAAGCTTCGCGTTGATTGTAAGGACGAACGATACCATCCGCGGGTATGAAACGTGTCAAGCGGACACGATCGAGCTCGGAACCGTCGAAGACAGTTGTGGTATTGCGAATCCCCTCGGATACATTGGATGCAAGATCAAACACTCCTACCGCGGGCTTAGTCGCGAGACCAATGAACCCTTTCCCGACACCTTTGAAGAAACCAACAGCGCCCTCCTGTTCTGCCCCTTCAAGGGGCTTTCGGGCTACGCCACCGATGCCGGATGCGACCGACGTAAAAAATGAATTTGCACCTGCAGTCACGCCAAATAGGGCATGCTTGGGTCGGTTGCGGGCTCGCGTAATGCGTCGGCGATCTTGGAATTGTTTATCTAACGTCGCGGCAGCTAGGCCCTTGCCAAAGCTTCCAGTAACCTTGGAGAAGGAATCAGAGAAGCCGTAAACGGACTTCTTGACGAAGCTAGCAGCTCCTTTTGCGATTCCCAAACCCAAGTCTTCGGGCTTGTCGGACATGATAAGGCCTTGGTATGGCTCGTAGAAGACGTCCGTTATGCCGCTGCTAATACTGTTGAATAGACCGACGGGGTTACCGAGAAAGTCAGCACTGCCAATTATCTTATGAACCTGGTATAGGACTTCTTGGCTGTAGTGATTCGAGATGTTTTGTGTCAAAACGGGAATAGAGACCCGAGCATTTTCTAACAGTAATGCGTTCAGTCGGATCGGCGCATCATTTACATTTCCGATGGCCATAGTCATCACGTTGACAAAGAACATGATAGGGTTCCTGGAGGAGGTCTTGTCTTCTACATTGACGCGCTCGGTACGCATGAAGGATAAATCCAATTGCATCGGCTGTATATTTAGGACCTCGAAATAAATGTCCTGGCCCGATTGTTCTTGCTTCGGTTCGGGAATATCTAGCCCTTCGTCGCAGAGTTTACCCTCGTTAGTTTCGGACCACGAAGCCCCTTGTATTTTAGAGAAGTCTAGAACAGCATAGATAAAATCTTCGTCGAGATCAATGGTCATTTGCTGAAGGAG
Source organism: Daldinia sp. FL1419 (assembly GCA_025201765.1). NCBI lineage: Eukaryota > Fungi > Ascomycota > Sordariomycetes > Xylariales > Hypoxylaceae > Daldinia > Daldinia sp. FL1419. The sequence goes on along the minus strand of MU623496.1, from coordinate 56,486 downwards.
TACCGTGGCGTATTTGACGTATAGGACGCCATACGAATCGTCTTTGACTCTTGTGACCATGGCGTGCAATGAGGGGTGCAGTTCAGTCTCCTGTGCTTGCTTTGGGACTACGCTGGGGTAGAGTATCATCGGAAAGAGACCGCCGTACAGCTGGTTGTCAACCTGGATCCATTTTATAGATGTACTGATTGTCTGATAGAGAGCCGATTCGCTATAGCGAAGGTTAATGTCTCTGAACGTTACGTACGCCAGTTCTTTCAGTTGTTGGTTAATGAGTGAGATGCCAATGCCAGAAAGTTTTAACTGCGCCTGGAATGTTGTATCGGTATCCTGACTCTTGACTTCAAAGCCGCCAGCGCTACTGCTTGAGCCCGTCTGTGTCCTCTGGCGGTAAAGGCTCTTGCTAGGTTTGAAATTGGATAGAATGAGCGTCTGAGTAGGTCCATCGGCAGCAACGTTGATGTCGATTATCTTTTGGGTACCAGAACCGCTGACGAATTTTATTGGAATCTGATTGCCAATTTCTGCCAATTTTACATGACGCTCCTTGCCGAAGGCGCTGATGACCACCTCCTTGAACTTGGCGGCCGGAAAGTCCCAAGCATAAGGCATTATGCTACGCGGTGGTAAGCGGTACCTAACTGGCCTCCATCCGGAACGGTCCTCTACTCCATCCTCGTCTATATTTGGATTCGCTTGATAGAAAGTGAACTCAACATCACTCTCATTTCTCATGGAGAAAGGCCAATTCTTTGTCTCCATACTGAGATGAAGGAAGATGGTCGCGTCTTCCATCAATATTTCAACTCGAATCAGGCGCTGCCGCTGCCCGGCTCTTGCAATTTTGATGTGTACAGTACCTAGCTCTGATATATTGATTGGCGACGTCCACTGGTCATCGATCCCTGGAAACCTCAAAGCTATCTGCTTTGTAGCTGATCTCTGAAGCCAGTGAAGAGGCTGCAAGCCGCCAGGGGTGAGTGTCATAGTCTTCGAAGACGTTGGCTCTCTAATCACGAGCTCTTCGCCTATCTTGTTCTTGACCACAAACCGTGGTGCTAGGGTGATTACCTTCGACAATTTGTACTTGCCTTCACCTGGTTCGACAGTGACGCCAACGTGAATCTCAGAATCCTTCCTCGCCGATGGTAAAACTATTTCGGTCGTGCTCCCAATGGCATCAAAACTTTGCGGTTTGCTCCATTCTGAGTCCCCTATTTTGAGGAGAGCCCGGTTGCGTTGGTCATCATTAGTATACGAGAACATGAAAGGCAAGGCTTTAGGCCGCTCTTGGTCCGAGGTATCTGCTATGGCCGATTGACCTGCAGCCCTCTTCGGCTGCTGTAAGAACTGCTTGCTACGGATATCAACCTCTAAGCCAGTCTTATTGAGTACGACATAAGGACTGTATACGGTGACTTTGAAAGCTCCTCCGCCATCGGGAATCTTGAAATAATGAAGTCTTAGGTAGAGCGATAGGTCTTCGCTATCTTTGCATATTAGTTTATGCTCTTTTCGGAAGTCTTCCTGCGCACCGGGGTTTATAATGGCAAATTCGCTGGGCTTGAGCTTGGTATCCTGCATGTTGATACTCAATAGGAGAAGGTGAGACAACTCTACTACGTGGACGGGACTAACGCCACCCCTCCGCAGAAAATTCGTCCAGTCTCTCTTCGTGTTTTTATCGTAAATGCGGTACTTGAAATCGTAAGGGAGAAGGTTCTCTAAAACTATCGGAGGGGAAATTTTTAATTGCATGTACGGATATTTTCTTTAAACGTTAGTAACGTAAAATACTCCATGTTTACGACAAACTTACCCAGTAAGGAAGTGACCTCGGTCAAAATTTGCGCTGAGCTGGAAATAGAATGTGTCACTATTCTCCCCTTTGCACATGAGTGTACGTGTGGGCCTCTTGAGCAGGTCCCTCCACCATAAATGTTCGGACGACCACGCATAACCAAAGCCTGAGTCTGGTCGTACCAAGAGCGATTTGACGTAAGCTGCGGCTACTGGAGCTGGCCGACTCTCTCCTGGTGCAATCTTTTCGATCTTGAGCAGATGACCTTCTTCGACGTCGTACACTCCTAATTCAACAGGTATTTGCGTCTCATTCGTTACCACAAGGGGAGATCGAAGAGTAACGTATTTGATGTTATCCAAGCCAAGTTTTACTTCGACAAGTAGGCGATGGAGAGTATTGTTAGTTTTTGGCCGTAGGCTATAGAGGAACTCGCCCTCGCGGTTTAGACGAATATTCTTAACTGGATCGAAGCCACTGCCTTCAATTTGAATGGCAACGCTGCTCGCCACGCTACCTTCTGACATAATGTTTTCTCGGATTTTCTCCCAGTGTTCGAAACTCCATGGCCCTTCTTCACCGTCTCGCAACTTTAGTGAAATACTTTCGTCGTTACTCTGGCTTCTAGCCTGCATCGAGACGTCGAAGCCGGTATAGTTTCGGATCTTGTAAGGGGCCTCTACTCCGCGGGGTTTTCCCAAAACGTCTTCATCTTTAGTCAAAAAGTCGAATGACTTGGACGCCAAAGCGATAGTCGCAGTTGTAACTGTAACATCAAATGTCCTCTTCGATGAGACGTCAACCGAGAGGAGGCTAGTCTCCTGCTCTTTGGCAACGCCCAGGCCTACCTGCCAGGGTTCTAGGAGGGGCTCCCAAGCAGACTTTGCGAAATTGTACACGTTAATGTACATATCAATTGCAGCCTCAGCTTTTAGATTGCTGGACCAGTCCGTCGCCGATGTTGTGAATTTGTTAATGCTCATATCTAGGATTGGCAACTCATGAACATCACCAATTAGTACAACACGAATTCCATCAATCGCGGCTGTAAGTTCCTCATGTCGTTTAGGGCCCGTACTAATATCATGAGGTTGGTGATCTTGATTCTTCCCGGATTTCCTCGTGACTACAGTACTAGAGCTTTTGGCTGTTTTGCCCTTACTGCCAGCAATAGCAGAGTGTCCTCGGCCACTAGCTGTACGTTCTTTAAGGCCGGATTGTCGAAGTTGCTTTACTTTCCTATTGGACGTACTACCCTTTGGCTCGTTGTCATCCTTTTCAGAAAGCTCGGACGCCTTGCTAATAATCTGAAGGACAAGGAGAATATCTCTAAGTGAAAGCCGGAGAATCAATGGATCAATGTCAACATGGATATTTGTATAATCTGTTCGTGAATTGTCCATTGATATTTGGATTGAGAAGTCATCAAGAATGCGGAGTCTTGTCTCGTCGAATTTATCCATACGGCATAGGAACATTCCAACTTCGGCAACTTGGAAGGTTAGCGAGTGCTGTTGTGAGAGTAGCACCTGTTTTGTCCCTAGAACAATTGCCTCTGAGCTTGAGCTAAGGGGATTGGCTATTAGTATGACCTGCGAATCAACGATGTTAACACGGAAGGCGATGCTAAGCTTGGAATTGTCGTTCTTGTCAGCCTTCGAATCCAGTTGGGGGCCTTTCCCATCATTCCGGGACGACGCTCCTGTCCACTGTACTTGCATCGACTCTGCGTCAGAAATATCGGGGGTCTCCACTGGACTTTCTAAGGTGGCTGGCGGGGGTTCGTCGGCCTGTAAGCCAGTCATGACGAACTTTTGAATCGCAAAGAGGTAATCCAAAGCGAAGATTATTCTAGGACTGTCTATAGCGATCACTGCAATCAGGTTCCGTTCGTCGCCTCCAGACATAGACACGCTAGCCATGAATTGTTGAACCTTCTTGTTAGAAGATGTCATGATCCTCCTGTACTTACTACCCTCACGGGCACGACTGTCATGAATGGTAAATGACTGGATCACGAACTCTGCTTCCAACGAGTTGTCTGCTAACATTCGGGTCTTCAATCTGCTATCATCCAGAGAGAAGCGTGAGAGACTAGAGTGATCCATGTCGCCCACAGGTTGGTTCCCGTGGGCATTAATTAGCTCGAGACCGATTTTGTGTATATTAAAGACAAGGTCGAGCTTCGTCCAGACGTCTTCTCTCGAGCCTAGTTCCGGCGAGAGATCAATCAGCCTATCCTCAGAGCTGCTCTTAGTAGACGCCATCGTTTTAGCTCGTCGTAGTGTACCTTCGTCAACATCTCGCTCCGCCTCTTCTCCCCTGGCATTGGCGTCTGTCGCGAAGGCTGCTGGCACAGACTTGGAAATTCCCAGTAGGAAGTTAAGCTGATATTGGGTAATTCTTAGGTTAAAATCAGTCATGACGCCTTCAATCTCCATATCCGGCCGCTTCCATCCCTCCTTATGTTCTGCATAGGTGACATTGAAGCCGAGATCCACATGGTCAATCATTTCAAGTTCCTCCGATTGTTCGTTAGGGTAATGGATTAGGGATGTTAACCTAATGTTTCTAATACCGGCGGAGAGCTTCATAGCTATTTCTGAATTCTCCGTATCATCCAACGGCGCGAATTTATTCTGGGCGTATATCTCACCTAGATAAGCCGTAATCAGGTCGCGTTTTGGTCGGTCCGGAGAGAGGGCGCGAGGGAAAACAATGATGGGTGTGTTGATTATAATATCAAACTTGAATCTGCTGGTGCTTTGTTGTAGTTGCTGAGCTTGACTAGCAGCTGCTTGTCGAGCAGCATTATAGATAGCTTGCATTTTTCCAAACTTGACCAAGAATTCGATTATTTTTCTGAAGGGTTCCTCGAGGAAATTAACCTTGATAGACCCAGCACGTAAATATATAGATGAGTCGTATCCTGGATAAACTTTCCCATTGCTTGGGTCAAATGTTTCGTAGCGAAAATCAGCCAGCTCGTCCCCTTGGATCGTGACGAGCTGGCGGAAGCTGGAATTTTCTGACGCACCAATATTGACATCATCTACTAGAGTCAGGTCGCCTAATCTGGCTGCCACCCTCATCGTTCTACCAAGAAGGAAAACCCCAATATCGGCGTGGTTAAACGAGAGCGTGGCTAACCGTATTCCATCATTGTTCAGAATCATTCGAATACTCTTGAGATCGACCTTGACACGTATGGATCCGCTCTCATTCTGCTGAGAACTAGCGGCCGGCTCGACGATTTCGAGCGTGTCTTCTTCATCGATATTTATCAACTGTCTGTGCTGCTGGGAATTCGAATTGTTATTACTAGTGAACGTAGTGAGAACGAAGTCCAATAACGTGAGTAGTGTTTTCCTCGTCACTACCAGGTTAATTGTAGAGACAGCAATATTGACATTTGTCTCTATTCCCTCGAATACTGGCATGAACTCTGGTGATTCCCTTTTAACTCTAGTGAATTTGACACGGACGAGTTCTCTTTGTTGCTGACGGTCCTCGATATCCCCAGAGGACACAATGGATTTGAATTCTGCTGGAGGATTATCGACAAAGTCGTCCACCGACACAGAACCTAGAGATACCTCAGCTGCCATGTCGTAAGGCCTAATGTAAAGATTGAGGCCGAAGTTCTCCGCAACAAGTTCTACAAGCAAAGACTCGAGCTGTATTCCATCGGGGTCGCTCCGATAGAGAGAGCCTTGCAACTTATCAACAGCAAATTTGAATTCAAAGTTGCGTTGCTGAGTTTTAAGCCGTTGGCTCGAATGCCCGTCCGCGGCATCCTCAAATTCATCCGAGTCGTCATCCGAGTCGTCTTCTAAAATCACGGCGGTTTGTTGGGTAGTGAATAAATTAGATGAAGCCTTGCGATCGTGTGGTCTTGGCAAGCGATTTGAGGAGGAACTGAGCAAGCGTGGTCTTCTAGGTTGACCTTCGGCTTTAATTTGCTGCTGCTCTCCATCAAATTTCGGTATTGCGACGTCAATTAGTTTCATCAGGCTCTTGTATTTAGTATCGGAGGCCATCGCGTGAAGCACGGGCATGTGGCCCGATACCTTGACCTTCGTAAGATTAGGTGCCTTCGGTAATATTGATAGGGCTACTACGAAGTCGACGTTGATCTTCTCCACGATATGAAGCAGTCGGTTTCCATCTGTCTCAGCCAGCTGCGACTTCGTCTCCTCAATAGACGGCCCGATTAGGACCTGTGTTGATGTTAATTTGACTAAGAAACGATCATACATGAGAGACTCGAGCTGTTTGAAGTCTTCATCGGAGAACTGTCGGTTGTGCTTATCCTGTATTTGCTTCAAAGTGTTTTTGTCGACTAACTCGCTATTCACGCTAATATGGCCAGCGTCTAAAATAAGACATGTTGATCGTGCGGTCTTGATAGATTGAGGGATTATGATAAGAGGTGCTTGGAGGTCTAGCTTAGCATTGATAGTCTTGTGCTCCTCAAGAGCAAACTCAAGACCAGCACGTGTCTGTTGTCTCAACCCTTCAACAGTGGCCCCGGCCGTCTCCATCAACGCGGTTATGGATTCCATGTGCCTCTCTGGTGGCTTGAAAAAGTCGACGACACCCACAACGAAGTTTGGGTTCCACACGATCTCTAGCGGCTTGAGCTTCGCTGTGACCGCAAAATCACTTTGGCCGTCGAGAGGATTTTGCTCAACTTGCAAGTCAAAAAAGGTTTCTTGTCTAGACTTTTCAAGTTCGGTGATAGAAAGTCGTCTCTTGCTGCTTATATCTGGAGCGTCCTTAACCCGGACAATCTCCTTGAACAAACTTTCTGGGGTGGTACCATCATTGACTCGGAAACCACCGAGGCTAACGTTAGCAAGCACAGAATCGGGTCTTTGGAATGCTTTCGCTTTGAAGACGTCAAAATGTAGGCTTAGCAAATCAGTCGTATTCCCATGGGGATTTTGCCGTAGAGTAAAACTACCAGTACCCAGGGATGCATCAACTTGCATTTTGATAATGTCACGCGGCATGTCCACAGTTTCGGTTAAAGCAGTTTTCTCGTCCCAGTCAATCGCCTCGTAAAGTTCTTTGCGCTGTTCTTCAGTCATTTGAGTGTTTTCCTCTGTTGAATCGGTGGGCTCGGAAGGCTTCGAACCCCATGCCCAAGCCAGCCAGCCTTGCTGCTGTGGTTCCTTTTTGGGTGGCGCTTTTTTCAGCGCCTCTGCATTTTCCTTTCGCAACTGGTTTCGGGCTAACGATCTCCAGAACCGCAAGTCTTCATAACCAAGCTTCCACTCAAGCCTATTAATATCGTTGATCTCCTGTGGCGACAATTGCTGATTTGCCTTCTTCTTCTTGAAAAGTTCAATGTATAAGCGGCGGTCATCTCGACGCTCGCGGAAGTAATCCCAAGTCCATCTACGATTTCTCTCGTGAATTTTCGTGAGTACTGCATTCCCAGCGAACTTAAGCCAGGCACGGGGATCTTCCTTCGCTGTCACTCCCTTAGGCTGGAGCTTCTTGTATTCTTGGTGGCGAATAAAGTAATGGAAAAGATCAACCATCATTAAGCCGTCCCGATATTGGTCATCATCGAGCACAACACCGATTTCGTCGAAAAGCAAGCTCGCTTTGAATTTAGGTACGTGTATGTCACCCGTCTTGTCCAACTCGATCTTCGCTTGGCCGCTCACCGGCTTTAGGATAAATTGGTGGTCTACTAGCGAAGGAGTATTGTTGCCCTTTCCTATCATTTCTTTGAAGCTTTTGATCATATCTTCGTGACGTATGTGCTCTTCTCCCCTGTCTACTTCACGGCCCGGACCCAGCAAAGTGCTGTCCGTGTTCCAGTAGATTGCTAACGCACCAAGGGTAGCTAGCTTATGTGTAGTCTTCGTCGAATTCTGGATGAAGGTAGGTTTCCATTCGCCGTCTGTACTGACAGCACTAAATTCGGCAAGGGTTACACCTAGAGCAAAGGGGTGGCCCGGGGCGGATATGGAGTCCTCGTATCTCACGTGAATATTTTTGACGGTAACCTGCAGATTGTCGACAATCTTAGTGACTAGGCTCTCTGTAAAACTCTGGCTCTTTTTTTGCTCCTCCTGACTGAGTCCTTCTTGCGATCTTTCTTTCAGAAGCTCGGCGGAATCTAATTTTTCCATCTTTAATCGCTGCCGTCTGCGTTCTTCTTCTTCCTCGTCGTAGGCTGCTTCTTCCTTCGGGGACGCAAGCAAGAAGACATCTTCGATAAAAACCTTGACCGGCGCCCCTCGCAAATTTGACCAAGGTATAACAAGGGTCAGCTCTCCTAAATGACCCTCCATGACATTGATAGGAAGTTTCAACTGGTCAAGCGCCTCCTTGCGAAGCTCCAAGTTGCGTAGTTTCACATCACCAGACCATATACCGACTTTCAACTGGGTAGGATCGAAGTTCTTGACATACATGCCCAGGAAACGGTTAAGTAGCCCAGCGACTAAGCCCTCCAGCATCTTGACTGTATTGCGCCGTAACCCGGGCAAGGGCAATGTAATGGACTAACGGTGGGTATCAGGTCGCTTCATCTGCGAAAAGAGGATTTCTCTTTAATACATCAGTCGGGTAGCTTAGATTCACTATATACAATCCCAGGTCGAACGGGAGAGTATCGTCTCGCAATAGGTCTAATTTAGAAGTCGGATTGGATTGAATGACGAGTTATAAGATAGGAGGGATGAAATAAGCTATCGTGGTATCGTAGTATCGTAATATCGTGGTATCGTAGCGGGGTATCGCCAAACTAGAAGCAGATATAGAACACGCGTGCTGTTGATAGCAGCAATGCTATACCAAATTCGAAAAGAAAAAAGAAGGTGTATGTGGGGAAAAGAGGGATCTACCTAGTGTACCTAACGTAAGGCAGGGAGAAGATATAGGTATATCTATACCTAAAAAGGTACCTGAAGATACTGAGATTAAGTTGGGCAGCGAGCTGTCCTGCGTGGTTCCTAAGCCAGGTAAGAGAGAAAGATGCGAAATTGTTTTGTGAGCTACCTATCTACCTAGGTAAGAAAGTCAGGTGAGAAAGTCAGGTAAGAAAGTCAGGTATGTAGGTAGGTAGGTATGAAATGGTTGGGGGGGATATTACCTGTAAATCTTTCAAACCAAGGAATAGGGTAGCGATCTTAGGTAATGGTTAAGAAGTAAACGAGCAGGCAGCTACAATGTGAACCGAAATCAAGGCTCCAGTGTTTTGCAGGATTGATGACGCCGTTGCTTTGAGGTGTGGCTTGACTACCCTAAAACAGCCACGAATGGAGGGGTTACGCATAGGTACCATTTACGTGATATTTAGGTATATAGGTACCCACCTATAAGTACCCGAACCATACATGCAGAATGGCGTCAAAATTGATGCCCCATAGGTTTAACATGAAATTCACCTACTTATCTAGGTACTTAACTTGCTTAATATTTTTTATTTTAATAGTTCAAACTGTTGTAATAAATATTGCTGTTGTATAAATTTCTGTGTTAGGGCATTAATTTTGACGCCATTCTGACATGTAGCCTGGAAGGTACATCATTTATTCTAATAATACATATGTAGATCTCGTGTGGGGACATGTATTCGATTGACACCATGGTATGGTATCATACTAATGTTGGTGGTACACATTCGGCTTATTACGTCATTAAGCTCAGCTAAATAACAAGAACAACGACAACAATGTCTCTGCCGGAAGAGGCCCGGCTCTGACGGCGCAATTGCATCAATTATTTCTCCCTTAATACTCGTCTCATGTACCTAGATCGCCTACCCTCCAAACTCAAGTTCTCCAGATAATAAAATAGGAGGTAGCTACTGTATTTCCCCTAGAAATTCCTTAAGATCGTTCATTCTCGTCGTATTTCTTCCAGTTATTAGCGCCTCAGCACTTCTCTTTGCTTTAATATTCCCGTGACATATGTCGACGAGAGAGGATAGAAGTCAAGCTCGTAACCTAACACATCGTACCCCTATAAATTTACATCATTCCTTTGCGTTGCTAAGCTTATCTATCTGGCTTCTTTTATATTCCTTTTCCGTCCTCATTTCCCGATTTGGACATACTTGATGATCAAAAAATCATAATGCTACGAGGCATGCGATCCTTCTTAACGAGCTCGTCTAGAGCTGTTGTCTCACCGAGGCCCCGAATCACCCAGGGAGGTGTTGCGGCTCTTAAATTTCGCTCAACATACCTAGGGGTCCATATGTCCCACAATATTTCACATATGCAAAGGTCCCAGTATGTCACTAAAACATCAAACGGCTTTCAGCAGGGAAGGGACCCGGAAGAAGAGAGGAAGATAGGACAGCGCAAGCTTGAGTCGCACCCAGAAGTGGTGACTACTGAATCAAGCGTTCGTCATTTATATGAGCCCAATAGCCAGGGAGTACAGAAGCCAATCAAGCATGGGGTTAGAGACGATCTAGTAGGCTTCCATATACTTTTATCGATGAAGCCTATCTACTGACAAAGGTGTAGGAGACTATTAAGGACACCTTCGCCCTCTCGAGTGTCCCCAAGGAGCCTTATTTCCTCGGCCTTGCAGGCACCTTGCCATATCTCGCCACGTCTGTTTCTACCGTTTATCTTTCATGGGACTTGAATACTGTGTGGCCGACTACATCTAATTTCATAAACAGTATCTTAGTTAGCCACGATACGGCGCAACAGTTGCTTAGCATAATTGAGCCCATACAGCTAGGCTATGGCGCCATCATAATCAGCTTCCTTGGCGCAGTTCATTGGGGCATGGAATACACTGAAAAGATACCCGACCGAGACCGCACACGATTTCGATACGGGCTTGGTGTCCTGGCTCCAATAGTAGCATGGCCTACGCTACTTATGCCTATGGATTTTGCGCTCACAACTCAGTTTGCTGCTTTTGTCATGCTATACTTTGCTGATTCTCGAGCTACTGTTAAAGCTTGGGTACCCTCGTGGTACGGATCTTATCGTTTTGTATTAACCGCCGTTGTAGGCGCTGCTATTTTTATCAGTCTCATCGGGCGAATGAAAGTTGGTGATGCCAAGCCTCGGCTGACAGGTCTGGATGAAAAGCTGCATGACCGAAGGGGTGAGGAGGACTATACAGAGAAATGGGAGAATCTTGAGAAGAAGGAAAAGGAAAAATTAGAAAAGGAGAAGGAAGCAGATGAGAAAAAGCAAGAAGAGAAAAAGAAGACGAAAGAGAACGCGAAGAAGGGAAGCAGCGGGAAAGATCGAGATGAAAAAGAAAAGAAGGAAGAAAAGGAAGAAAGGAGGGAAGACAAGGCGGCTAGAAAGGGAAATGAAGTCGGCGGAAACAAAAACGAGGATGACAGGAATGGGGATGATAATGAGTGAGTGCGAAGAAAAAGTTAAGAGAATCATTAATCCTTTTCTGCTTTGCTTGGAGAATATGGCGAAATTGGCGGGGACCCAAATTCAACGTCACATATGGTACTCAGGTCCTAATTCCGATAATGAATAAAACATTAGGTACAAGCCGGCGGGAAAACGACTCAATGGATTAATTTAAATAAAATCTTGTCCACGGGTTGGCGACGTAGGTTTCCGGGCAGACACCGTGCGAGATGCAGTTGTAGCGTATACGATGACAACTTCGCTCCTCACCGACGACGAACGAAGGCGATGATTTCGCATTCAACCTAGGGACTGGTCATATAGACAGGATAAAGTAGAAGTATTACATGGCAGTTGAGAACTTAAGGAACCTAACTACAAGGATGATTTCTCCGTGGTCTGGGATACACTCTAGACTATCCTGTGATGCGCGATTTCTAGTCGTACCCCGGCGTAAATACTGACAGTTAACAGAGAATATTATCGATTTAGAAAAGTGTGCCGTGAGGCTAAGAATGCTATTGGACGAAGAACGTAAGAACCTAAGCCACCGTAGGTAGATATTACATTTTTATATTATTCCCTAAACACGAGGACTAACAGGAAAATGCCAAAAAAAAAAGAAAAAAAAAAAAAAAGCGAATGATTGACATGTTTAAGGAAGCAAAGAATATAGGAATCATCAGACTATAGTTCCAACTGGTGGCATGTTCAGATTTTGGGGGGAGGGGGGTCAATTATGATTGAGTTGGCGTAAAAGTACCGCTCATAACCTTTCAAATGGGTTGCGCAATGTGCACACGATGCGTGGCTATGAAATCGTCAATTTGTTGGTATATTGTGTACCTAAGGTCGTGAGAAAAACGTAAACAAAAGTGGGCCCATCTGCCTGGGCCGTGGTATTGATATTCATACGTTATCGAGAAAAGCATTCCACGAATAGGCCAACATTCGAAGATCGTACGAGGAAGCGGAAGAAAAACAATTTAGGAGGTTCAGGTAAAAAATAATTGGAACCCCCCGCGGGATGGCTTTAAAGTTCAGATCAGTCAGATGCTTACCTAACAACTTACATGTACACACATACATCACGTAGTACCTGGTTGATACCTACAATACCTACAAGGTCCCTGTATGTAACACATCCTTGGCATTTGTATGCAGGTAAACATACGATTATGCTTGCCAAAAGTGGCCAACAACATATGCGAAACGTTACAGAGTAACATTTCTCCAGGTATTATGTAGTAATAGGTAGGTAGCATGCAAGCACGTATTCAAAAATACAGCTATAAAATATCTAACTTATCAGCTAACCTAGGTTAGGTACTTAGGGATGTAAGTGAAGGAGAAAAACCGCAGTTCCGGGAAGTTCTCTTGAGCCTCAATCCTAAATTGACCCTACAACTAATTAATTAACATCCAGTATGTGTATCGGGTATTGCGACTTGGCTATTTTAGCATAGTAATATTTGCTATGCTTGCCCTTAGATTATCGTCGTCGTCGCCGTCGCCGAATACCCCTCAGTTTTATAGATCAAGTGCGTCACTGTGACGCACTTACGTGTACGCACAATCCATTCTCCAATTCCGATACCAAGAAAAACGGCAACTCAGCCGATGCGTAGGGGAGGTACCTCGTTTTAAGCGGTACGTCCTAATTAAGCCTACCTATACATAGGTATAGCTTATGTGCTTTCCCTCTTATAGAAGATTACATGTAGGTACATAACATATACATACCTAGGTATATATACGTGTATATACGGACATGTATCATTACATACGTCAATCATATGCTTACTTCCATGTAAGTAAGGTAATAGGTATACCTAGCTAACCTAGGTACCTACATGTAGGTAGGTAAGGCAGATATTTCCCAGCTAACCTTTTAACAGGTTATTAACATGAAATGGAACTCACGAATGAGAATGGACTCATCTCAGCTCTCTCGCCTCACACCGCATTTCCACTCCCTTTCCGTGTCCCTAAGGTCCCCCTCACCGGTCCTCCCGGATGTCATGTTTACCTACCTACCTACATACCTGCTACCTCTTGCTCGCCTAACATCTCCCTTCCCTTCCAACTGCCTACCCTCTAGCTTTATAAATACCCACACCCAAGTGGGATAACCGAAGAAATTCTTCTTTATATCATCTACCTAAGGCATACATCCATGGTCTTTGAAGTCATCTTCCAAGTCTCGAGGCACCGATATACAGTTATAATTCTAAATCATAACAAATCAAACTGATTGGCAACACGCTTTTAGGCAAATCCGGTGCTTAAACAAGCATGGCGCCATTTTTAGAAAAGAGAAGAAGGTTCTCAACAACTTCAGCGCATCACCAGCGTCGTCTGAGCGAGTTCGCTGCTAAACGGTTAGTATCGACGTACTTTTTATATGATACCATCGTAAATCCTTGCTAAGCTCCCCCAGCGAGTCTCTTGCAGTCATTCAAAAACGCTGACATATGTGCAGTACGTTTCGATATTTCTATAGATGAATCCCCTTTGCTAGTAAATATTAGCAAATCCTCCACCCAACGGTGTCCATGACCCTTAGAAGGAAAATATTTCCTTTTCATGTACGGTACTGACGTATACTAGATGGGCCCTTTGCGCGGGCTCTCACGGTCAGTTATAGATTAACCTCAAGAATACGCTAGATAGCTAATTTACTATATAAAGCCGCTCTTTGTCGGTATCTCGGCCGTGAAGAACGGCGACGGCACTGTAGTGTTGTCTATTGCAACCCACGATCATACGTATCTCCTTGACTACATGGTTGAACATCTGAAAGTTGATCCTTCGCAAGAAGACAAGGATATCATAGCAGATTATGTAGTCTCCCAGATACAAAAGTATGAACACGAAAACTTTGTCAAATTTGTCGGCGCTGGGCTGCCTTTGAATTTAAAGGACATAAGCCCCACCCTCAATTCTCGCCTTTGGCTAGAGATCGATATTGTCCCTATAGACTTCGACGTCGATCAATCCGAAACGTCCTTCTGGGACGATAAAAACGTTGATGAACAAGCTGATTCGATGGCACGCAAATGTGTAATGTAAGCACAAGAGCTTAGCCCTTACGCCATCCTCTTTATAGTGCTAATATGCCTCGATAGGGTTTTTGGTCCTTCTCTGGTTCCTATTCTACAGGTTGGCTTCCGCGGTGCTGTTATGAGTGATGCAGGGTTCAGAGCTCATTTGACTACTCTTGATGATTACAAGCTTACATGCAACAACGCTACATGGGATTCAACCATGTACTTTGCGAAGCAGCTGAAGGATAAGAAAGTCAAAGTTGCCTTCTTTAGTGCAACTCCTCAGGGTGGTGGGGTCGCTCTTATGCGACATGCGTTAGTACGATTCTCGCGTCTAGCAGGTGTCGATTTGACTTGGTACGGTATGTTAAATTTCGTCCTAGACTAACGTATGCTTCAAGGGGGGTGGGGGTGGATGAGCTCTCCTTCGGCGAACATCATGGTAACAATATATTCTAGTTCCAAAACCTCGTCCAGGTGTATTCCGAAGCACCAAGAATATGCACAATATTCTTCAAGGTGTCAGCAAACCCGATGAGCGCATCTCCCCAGAGGAGCAACAGTCGATTACGGACTGGATCACAGAAAATGCCAACCGTTACTGGCTCTCTAAAGGAGGCCCTCTACGTCCTGTTGAGGAAGGGGGTGCTGATATAATTGTGGTATGTTCCTATAGACAGCATAAACAATTCGATGATTTCATACACGCGCTCACGTATACGTATTAATCTTCCCGAGAAGGTTATCATTGCCGATTCTCCCTTTTCGTCTTCCTTAGTCTCTTTTACCAAGCTGATTTAAACACTCTAGATCGATGACCCCCAAATGCCTGGACTTATTCCACTAATCAAGAACATCACCCCAGACCGCCCTGTCATTTATCGCTCCCACATCCAAATACGTAGCGACCTTGTTGCTCAGAGAGGCTCACCGCAAGAACAAGCATGGGGTTTCCTATGGAACAATATTCGTCACGCTGATATGTTCGTGAGCCACCCTATTCCTAAATTCGTCCCGGATAATGTTCCTCGTAACTTGGTCACGTATATGCCAGCCACTACAGATTGGTAAGCCCTTCAAACCCCCAAATAATCGATTAGTATTCATCTGATTCTCCAAAGGCTCGACGGATTGAACAAGCCGATAAACGACTGGGATAGCGGCTATTACGGAAGCAATTACAACGAGCAGTGTCATGCCCAGCGCATGTGAGTATATACCTAATTCACTGAAGCAAGAATATCATATTGACGTGGGGTATTGTAGGACACCTTTAAGATATCCGGACTGTAAGACACATGATTCCTAAGTCGAGGGTATGGTCTAATATATACATCTAGGCAAATATATCATACAAGTTGCTCGTTTCGATCCCGCCAAGGGTATACCAACGGTCATAGATTCATATGGCGAGTTTCGTCGCCGTGCAAAAGAGCTGGGTTTACAAGATATCCCCCAACTCGTTGTGTATGTTTTACCATGGAGTTATGAGTCTAAAGAGCGGATGCTAATTTTTCGATATAGCACGGGTAACAGTTCCATCGACGACCCTGACGGAAATTTGATATACGATATCGTTATGGAGCAGATTGAGACGCGCTATTCGGAATTCGCCAACGACATCAGTGTCATGCGGCTACAAGCCAATGACCAGCTCCTCAATACCCTAATCGCGAAAGCTCATGTAGTTCTTCAGCTATCTACGCGAGAGGGTTTTGAGGTTAAAGTATCTGAAGCATTACATGCCGGGCGGCCAGTGATCGCTACTCTGGCCGGCGGTATACCAATCCAAGTCAAGGATAAAGTAAATGGCTTCTTGGTGGAACCTGATGACTACAACGCCGTGGCGCAACATCTCATAGAGCTATTTACGGACCAAGAGCTATGGGACCGAATGAGCCAGGAAGCGAGGCATGGTGTTAGCGACGAAGTTGGCACAGTTGGGAACGCGCTCTGCTGGTTTCACTTGGCGAATAAATTCTACGATGTTGGAGTTGGAGTGGACGGTACCAAGGCTTTCGAAGGAAATTGTCGATGGGTCAATGATTTGGCACGGGAAGAAGCCAATCATCCATATCAGAAGGGAGAGAACCGCCTTCCACGGCATTTTACTAACCAAACCGAGTTACCTGGGTTATGAGGGTAGCCCAAAAGAGTAAAAGGGTGAATTTTTTTTCCTTTATACGAACACTGAATTCTCTTAAGAGAATGCTTAAGAGAATGCTCTGGATCAACATGGCGAAGTTACTCGGTCCATCTCACAGTTCAACGTTAGTAGTTTAGCAAAGATACATAGGTACCTGGCTAGGTAATGCCTCGATGGATAGTTCTTTAGACATTACGGAAATTTCCTATATCGTATGACTTTTTAACGGTGCTGAAAGAACTTTTTCATATTAGAGACGCCTAACCTAGGGTCATGACCAATTACGTAAAATAGGCACCACACTTAGAACTGAACCAACTTGACGGGTAACCAGCTAACTCAGGTCTGGTAGTCTGTAGATGAATAATAGAATGATTTTTAGAGGTAGAATCCCAGCTAACATTATCGACGCTATTTGCCTCCACAACTTAAATTGTTTTATTTTTAGCAGGTAGTTGATGCGAGATTGGAAAGACGTTTGCTGGTAACTAGCACCTCAGCCCTCGCCAATCACTACCTGAACCTTTTTTTTTTTTTTTTTTTTTTTTCCTTCCCCTTCCGTGCGTCCCCGTACCATCTCCATAATCCGCTTTGGATCCGGGTCAACTTCCTCGGTCCGCGGAAAAGGTTACTTCAAAGGCACAAAGCGAGAACCATATGTGTCGTCTTCTTAGAGGCCTAAATTTTGAGTGCTTTAGGTAGGTACAACACGGGTTCGGACGCATCGTTGTCAGAACTGGCATTAATACAATTATCAGGAACATATGAGTAACCGCTGTGATCGAGTCGTTCAAAATACGACGGAGGGGAAAGCCAAGCCAATACGCAATAACGTTAATTTTGGGACGCGTGCTCAGTTAAAGACCGCGGAGGTCTAGGAGCTGACCACCGCGGAGATGGCAAATCCACGAAAATAGGTGGAGGACCCCGTGGGTTCATCTTATGAAAAAAAAGAATAAAAAAAAATAAAAAAAGGGCGATCTTGACATTTCGGTTTGTTGCCACAACTTAGCTATAGACATCGAACCGGCGTCCTCCACAACGTGGTACGATGAACAGACGGAACACCGGAGATGGAAGGTATGGCTCGTCTTCCGCAATAGTAGACGTTAGTCGACTCGGCTAGATTTATACCATACAATACCATATAAGTTGATATTGACGAGAGGTGCGAATATATAAATGCATCTCAATTCGCAGTTTGCCACACATTTCACAACTGAGATCTCCCACGATCTTTATTGAATCGTAACATAGCTATTGACCCTTTATTCCCCCTCCAAAAAATAAAATAAAAAAATTTTTTATTTTCATATTTTAATTCCATCTCTTCCTCCATCCAAAAGAAACGAAACATATCACTCATAGGATCCATCAGCGTCCAAGATGGCTGTCGCTGCACCCATCTCCCCAGAGCATATTGCCATCGTTAAGGCTACCGCCCCAGTTCTAAAGGAGCATGGTACCATAATCACGACGCTCTTCTACAAGAATATGATCGCCGCCCACCCGGAACTCAAAAACGTATTCAGCATGTCTAATCAAAGCAGTGGGGCCCAACCGCGAGCCTTAGCCGGCGCCGTTTTCGCCTATGCTAGTTACGTCGACGATTTAGGCAAACTCAAAACCCTTGTAGAACGTATCGCGCATAAGCACGAGAGTCTCAATGTTCAAGCCGACCAATACCCAATTGTAGGAAAGTATCTTATCGAGGCCGTAGCTGCCGTGCTAGGCGACGCTTGCACACCTCAAATCGCCGAGGCCTGGACCGCCGCCTACGGCGCGTTAGCCGAGATATTCGTCAGCAGGGAGAAGCAGCTGTACGCCGCTCACCAAGATTGGCCGGGGTGGCGCCGCTTCAAAATCCAGCGCAAAGTGCCGGAGACTTCCGAGATTACCAGTTTTTACTTGGTGCCCGAAGATGGGTTGCCGCTCCCGTCATTCCTACCGGGACAATACATTAGCCTCCAGGTATTCATTCCTCAGATGGGCCATATGCAACCTAGGCAATACTCTCTAAGTGAGGCACCAAGAGCCGACTACTACCGCATCAGCGTGAAGAAAGATAAGGGCAAACAGGCCGGCATCCCGGGACTAATATCCAATCTATTACATGAGAACTATAAGGAGGGGGACGTTCTCGAGCTTACAGCGCCCGCTGGGGACTTTTTCGTCGACCCCAAAGAAGATGAGGGCCAACCTATCGCTCTTATTTCGGCCGGTGTCGGTCTTACGCCTATGATATCTATCCTAAATAGTGCTGTGAATGCGGGATCCCGCCGGCGCATCTCATGGATACACGGTGTACACAGCTCTGAAGTCCGCGCATTTAGCAATCATATCAGGAACACATGTGCCAAGGACGTCAATGATAATATCAGCGCAACTCTCTTTATAACATCACCCCAACAGCGTGATGTCTCAGGTGTTGACTATCACTTCGCAGGAAGAATGGACCTGAGCAAGGTTGACCCTAAAGCTAACCTCTTCCTTGACGACGCACGCGCCGAATACTACATCTGTGGTCCCTACACGTTCATGAAGGATACGGAGAAGTATCTAGTTGACGCTGGGGTGAATCCGGAGCGGATACACCTCGAAGTCTTCGGCACGGGAGATCAATAGACGTCTTTATTTAGTCGTGGGGAATGAAGAATATAAATGTCCTATAAGATAGGTATACCTAAGAATAACTTTAGGTACATAGGGCAGAGCGTTACAACTTACTTGTGCTGTAAATACTTTACCTGATGAAGGGGTTAGAGAGGGATTTTTATAAGCATTTTTATAAGCATTTGGAATGCTCATGGCAATAGCGCCTAAGAACTCTTCAGATTGGTCTACCTGACAAATATTTCTATCGGCCAAATGGTTATATGTTAGAATGTGTGTGGCTGGTATACAGGGATGGCATACGCATACGCCCCACGTCCGTGACTTATATATATCTTACATATGTGCCCACCTATTCTCCTAGGATAGACTTGATAATACAAGTAACTTAACCCATAACTGCGTTATATTTTGTCAGTATATTAGGCTATTTTAATATAAATCTCAAGGAGATCCATACTCCTTTTGTCAAATCATTGTTTGGTAGTCTGCGTGTAAATATTTGCGTATACCTTTTACAGCTTCACCGATTCGTCCTCCGACTCAGGTCGAAAGTAGGTAGCACAACAGGGTAGGTAGAAGCTTGAGGAGACTGGGTCAGGGATAAAAATGAGGCCCCGATAGGGGATTTTAATTTATTAGTCGGCCGGAGTGATTATGGGGTATTATATCACAACAGCACTTGGAAAGCATTCGAATACCGGCAACAGATTTAAGTTAGAGGAGCAAATATACGAATTTATCTTACTAAGAGGTAGTTAGGACGGGAGTTAACAGGTAATTACCTAACCTAGGCAAGTACCTAGCTATCGGGATAGGGTTTGGTTCGTAGCAAACAAATGCAGATCTTTTGTCTCTAGGTAACCTCGCCAATACCCGTGTCAGGGTTCTAGCCTGTGCTACATATAGAACAAAGGGCTTGTTCTACGTGTAGTCGCCCTTAGCCATAGTTGTAGATAGGTTCCTCGCGGAATAACGAAGTTGTTTCCTTGCTTCTTGGTCCGCCTCGTGACAACCGGCTCCTTTTTATTTTATGAGAAGATCCTCCCAATTCTTTCCCTTTTACCCTCTTATAGATTGGTAAGATCTGAATTTATGAAATATGTAAGAATGTGGATCATATTAGAAAGTTCAAGCTACATGTGAAAGACGTACAATCACTCGAGCCGGTGATGATTCAAGTTTTACGTACTTAAGTAGTTAATATATTTGCGAAGAAACTTGAAGGAAGGTTAAGTAGGTAGGTAGGTAGGCAGTCATAAGATAGGTGTTGCTGTTATCCGCGGCTTAGGTGACTTTAGGCTTGAGACATCATCTTAGAACCACGTGTAGGTAAGCATTACTTGGTTTATTGCTACCTCGACGATCGATTATATTAGCAGCTGTGCTAAATCTAGTATAGAAGCTTAGTTTCACTGCGTCTCTCAAAGGGGAAGAACTACACACACCCAGGTACCTAAAGTCTGGTGATAACCTTGAACCCAGCTACCATTAAGGTGGGATATTATACGTTAGGTATTAGTTTGTCTAGGTACCTTGTTTAATTAGTGGGAGCAAATATATTTTAGTCGCGGTTAACTAAAACGACGGAGAATATCTGATTGGTTCATCTAGTGGTCCCTAGTTGCTTCTTACTATCTTATACCCCCTGAAATAGGTAATATTCTACGTGCTCATGTCTAAGTAGAAGGTATTCACACTTATTTCAGAAACGGTCTAGACGTGATTGTAGAATTAACACAAACAAGCCCGGTATGTAAGAATTCCCGGTAATAACCGCCGATATTGCTATGAATATGGTATTAGAATATAAAATTACCTATGTCAAGAGGAGGGTTTGCACCGAAGCAGATCATGCGGTCCATTTTTAAATGGAAACTGATATTACAAGAAAACACCATGAAAAGTTCCAAGGGTATGGTAAGGCATTGCACTGTTTAACTGTAACCATATTTAGATCTCCCGACCGCAGTGCCACACAGCTGATATCTGATCAGTCTAGATTCGGATATTTCGGGGTCTATCCCTTACAAGTACCATGACTAAGTACGCGGGCTCTGGGGATATTATGGGGCATCGCACGGGAATATTCGTGGTTCAACTAATAGACTTAAGTATACTCACATCCTGTTGGCTGGGGGCCTGTGATCTCTCTAATAGTTGGAAACACCAATATAACGTTTCTAAATAATAGAACCTTTTATCCTTGTAGTAAGAGAACAGAGAAAATCCATAAGAATGACTGACGGAACTATTCATGTCGTAACATGAAATGGAGGAATTAATAATATTTCGTCTAAAAACAAAGAAAAAAGAAAAAAGAACAAATCGCATTGAAATATGGTATATGATGAGGCTGTGCCAGTAGTTCAAAATACGACATGTCTATGCCCATGTAGGGTGGATATAGCTTCACTGCAGCTAAAGGAGCTGCGATTCAGGGGGCTCTGAGGGGATCTAAAAAATAATAATAATAATAATCCTAACATAGAGGATATTATCAAGTAGGTAGGGTGTAAAAGCGTCTATCCCCCGGTGGCTCAATAATAAAGTCCTCCAGAGATCTACGTCTAGTAGCTCAAAGCAAGTACCGTCAGGGGCTTGCATGTTTGGATATGTTAGTTCTCCTATCAAGCCAGCGGGAATGTTTCCCCAGCTTAGCCTCATTCTACTTTATTTCCATCACGTCGTTATGCAGGAAGCATATATCCAAGGATAGCAGAAAGTAATTTAGGCAAGTAAGCACACATTCTTACCGAGAGGAATCCACGAGTACTTCCTGAAGTTTGATCGTTAAGTCTTAGACCGGTATCAATATGCGTCACTTGCCTAGTACCGGGCCAGAATCACGTATACGATCTTTATTTGTCGTTTTGCGTATTGATCATATTGCATATTTCCTTATTTACGGCAGCTAATCGTTCATTAGCTCCTTCCTATACCTTTTGAAATCACATCAAATCCCGACTCACTTACATGTTCTTTCTCTCCAACAAAGTAGGTGATATTCACTGTGGACTCGCCTCCCCCCCCTAGCAAAACACACACACACACATACACACACAATTTTATATTCACTTATACTCTTTTTTACCTTCCTAGGTACCTATGCAATATCTCAACAAAAATTCTTCTGGTGGGACCTTTTTTTTCTTCTCTTTGAAGAACTTATTCGCTTTTTTTTTCCCGCGCAGCGTACGATCGTAGAACCCTACGTTTACTCCCACACTGCACGCCACATGCCACATGCCACACGATCCACGCTTCACACTACACACTACACACTACACACTACACACTACCCGTACAACTATTGCAAGTTCGATTATATATAGACGCCTTGAAATTGTATTCGCCTCGTCATCTTACACTTATACCATACGCGGAGTGAAATAATACGCATATTATAGTCGACTAAGGTTGACACAAGCCAGCACGATGTACAAAGAGCCTGTAGCCGAGCCTATTGCGGTTGTTGGCATAAGCTGTCGTTTTGCCGGTGGGGCTACATCGTCATCTAGACTCTGGGAGGTTCTCTGTAATGCTCCAGATCTTTCACGGGAGGTTCCCCCTGAGAGGTTCAGTGCCAAGGCTTTCTACCATCCTGATGGAGAATACCACGGCACAACGAATTCTATCAAGGCATATTGGCTAGGCCAGGATCATCGCGCCTTTGATGCAGCCATGTTCAATATCACGCCAAAAGAGGCAGAGGCTATCGACCCCCAGCAACGCTTACTGCTCGAGGTCGTTTACGAGGCCCTCGAATCGGCCGGATACGGTCTGAAAACATATTCCGGGAAGAACGTCGCCGTCTTCTCCGGTGTCATGACCGCTGACTATGATATTTTATCCCAACGAGATGACCTGTCAACAAGCCAATACTACGCGACTGGGAACGCTCGTTCGATAATTTCGAATCGCATCTCATATTTTTATGACTTCCGTGGTCCATCTATGACTATAGATACTGCTTGTAGCTCAAGCTTAGTGGCTCTCCATCAAGCCGTTCTGAGCTTGCGCTCGGGGGAAAGTGTGATGGCATGTGTGACGGGTACGAACATAATGATGACCCCAGAGCAATTCCTCGTGGAGTCCAGTCTACACATGTTAAGTCCTACAGGTAAATGCCGAATGTGGGATGCAGCAGCTGATGGCTACTCGCGTGGAGAGGGTATTGTTGCCTTGCTACTTAAGCCCCTTTCGCGAGCCTTGGCGGACAGCGACCAGATCGCCGCCATTATTCGTAGCACTGGAGTCAATTCAGACGGCCGAACAAAGGGAATTACGATGCCAAACCCCCAAGCTCAGACTACACTCATCAAAGATACGTATAGAGATACTGGCTTGGACCCTATGGACCCTGACGACCAATGCCAGTACTTCGAAGCTCATGGCACTGGCACGCCAGTGGGTGACCCCAGAGAGGCCGAAGCCATTTACAACGCTTTCTTCAGTGATAGCACAAGCGTTCCGCATCATTATAAAACCAAGAGGTTACTAGTCGGATCGGTAAAGACTGTTCTTGGGCATACCGAAGGGGCAGCTGGACTGGCTGGGTTGCTCAAGGTTATCGAAGCTATGAAGAACGAAGCCATCCCACCAAACCTACATCTCGACAAAATCAACCCGAACATCAAACCCTTCTGCGAACGCCTTGAAGTGCCGACATCTTTAGTTCCATGGCCTTGTCCACCTGCTGGCCAGCCCAAAAGGGCCAGTGTTAATTCGTTCGGGTTTGGAGGTGCCAACGCACACGTAATCGTCGAGTCGTACGAACCACTCGTCCACGACAAACTCTTCAAGGAACAAACTAGACCTATCGCTTCCGATAACTTACAATCAATAGGAGGATCTGGAAATGTGCCGTTGAACTTGCCCCTTCTCCTATCCGCTGGCTCTCAAAAATCGTTACAAGTTGTCATTGCTTCATATAGAGACTATATTCTACAACACCCAGACGTCAACTATGCTAAATTATCTTGGAACTTGTATTCCTGCCGAACAGACTTGCCTTATAGACAAGCTATATCCGCGAGCTCACCGGCACAAGCACTCAAGGCCATCAATGACGTTCTCAAGTCGGCGTCCGTTAGCATGGGAATCCGGAGTGCTCCAGCGGCCGAGCGCCCGAAAATCATTGGGGTGTTTACCGGTCAAGGTGCACAGTGGGTTTCAATGTCCAAGTCCCTGTTCCGTACCAGTGATATATACTGCAACGTCATCCGCGATCTAGACAGGGTATTGGGCTCATGTTCCCATCCTCCTGTTTGGACACTGGAAGGACAGATACTCGCAGAAAATGGTGAATCATCTGTCAACACGGCTGCTATCTCGCAACCTCTCTGCACCGCGTTGCAAATAGGACTTGTTGACCTTCTGAGAAGTCTAGGTATAGGCTTTCATACGGTAGTCGGACATTCTTCCGGAGAGATTGCAGCTGCGTATGCAGCAGGGATGGTTTCGGCGCGAGACGCGATACTTATCTCGTACTATCGTGGCTATTTTGCGCATCTTGCCATTGGCCCGGAGGGTCAAGAGGGCGGAATGCTTGCTGCAGGAATATCTGAGACCGATGCTTCAGAACTTTGCCAAAGTCCGATGTTCAACGGCAGGCTACAGATTGCTGCAAGCAACTCGCCGTCTAACACCACCCTTTCAGGAGACGTAGAGACGATCCACAAGGCCCGCGACGAGCTAGCTCTTAGGTCAATATCTGCAAGGCTACTTCGCGTCGGTGTAGCTTATCATTCATCCCATATGGTCAAGCCTGGAACTAAATACGTCGATGCTCTACAAAGTACTGGAATTGAGACAACCAGACGGAACAACAATGTTATCTGGATTTCTAGTGTCCATGGCCGAATCATGAATGAAGAAAGCCTTGGAGCTGGCTATTGGAGGGACAATATGGTCCACAAGGTACGATTCTACGATGCCGTCGCGAATGCGATTTCGCAATACGGTCCGTTCGACTGTGCCTTGGAAGTTGGACCTCACCTAGCTCTCAGGGGGCCTTTCACGCAAACTGCAAAGTCTCTTGGACACAATATCCTCTATTTAAGCCCGCTCAATCGTTATAAAGACGATACACTAGCCTTTGCCGACTTCCTCGGAGCTATGTGGTGTAATTACGGCTCGAAAGCGGCAGATCTCCATGCGTATATTAAAGGCTCGCCCGAATCCGGCGTCCTTGGAAGTCGTCTCGCCAACTTACCCATGTATCCATGGGATCATTCCCAGATATATCACCGAGAGCCTAGGATCTCGCGCCAATTCCATCACAAGACGAACATGCCGCACGAATTGTTGGGGTCTCGGACCAGAGATGATAATGAGCACGAATTAAGATGGCGAAATATATTGAAGCCAGAGAAGTTATCTTGGACGGGGCACCACAGCTTCCAAGGCCACGCTCTTCTCCCCGCTTCCGCATATTGTATTATGGCACTAGATGCAGCGCGGGCCATCATCAAAGACAGGCCTGCTTCGATAGTTGAATTGCAGGACCTCAGGATCCTAAGTGGAATCAGTATTGAACGCGAATCTGTAGGTGTTGAAATCCTGTTTATTCTTACTGTCGTTCCACAGAGCAAGGACGGGAACACGAGCTCGATAATTGAGGCCGGTTTCTCCTTGGCGTCATGCCCGGCGGACGGGACGACGACGATGCGATTAAACATGGTAGGGAATCTTCAAATCCACCTGGGCGAGGCTACCCTAGATGCTCTTCCGTCTAGGCGAGCCTCTCAATCCGAGACATTCAGCGTAACTCCTGAATCCTTCTATAAGATGATGGCACAGACTGGATTGGTATACACTGGGCCATTTAAGGCGCTAACATCCATACGCCGTCGTTACAACTATTGTTCTGCAACCTTGAAGCGTTGCCACGAGGAAGATACGACGGCGCTGCCAATGAGTCCTGCTACTCTTGACAGCTGCTTCCAGTCCGCATTCTTGACGTATGCTTCGCCAGGTGATGGGTGAGTTTTCCGCATTATTGCCATCCCCTGAAAATGCAGAATCCGCTAACGTCGCCAATCGACAGATCCCTTTGGACATCCTTCCTTCCGGTGCACATTGACCGAATCCGCTTCAATTTGAAAACAAACGAAGACGATAATTTAATTGTGGACACTCACATGGTCGATGTCCAGCCCTCGAGAACGGATGCTAAGGCTACCTTTGATGTCGATATAAGTATATTCAGCGAGGACGGAGATATGGAGATTCAAGTTGAAGGATTGAGAGTTGCTGCCCTGGCCCATACTCTACCTAAGGACGACTACGAGCTGTATCTACACACCGTCACGGACGTCGACCCCAGCGATGAAATCGTCCGTACGGATAAGGCCTCTGCTATTCCGTACGACCCATACGATTTGGTGCTGGTGGAGAGCTGCGCGCGCGTAGCTACATACTTCGTCAGGCATAATCATGACGCCCAAACGCAACAGTCGGACCTTAGTCTCTACTATGAAAGACTAGCAAAGGCGTTTCCAATGATCTTAGGAACGATTGGCCCCGATTGCTGGCCTTTCGACACGAAAGAAACCATAGACGACTTCGTGGAGTGTTCAAGATACTACAATCGGTTGAATTTAATCCGCAGACTTGACAATTACGAGCCGGACTTCGTGTTAGATACGCTCCAAGCCCTCATCAGTCAGACAAATTATCTGACTTACTCCCACCAACATGTTGGGCGCATTGCCAAGCAGATTGCCCACCAACACCCCAAGATGAATATTCTAAGCCTGGCTGGAGTGGAAGTTGAACTACTCGTCGAAGTCTTGTCGGCTCTCGATTCAGCGTACTCTTCATTCACCATCGGTACCAAAACTGCCCAGAACTTAGGCAAGCATGTTAAATTCCAAGGACTCGCTGACAAGCTCATTCATTCATCGCTAGACTTCGCAGATGATCTTAAAACCCAGCTCGGGTCAGATAACATTTATGATCTTGTTGTACTATCTGCATCGGAACTAGAGAGCGAGCACGCATCAGAAATCTTGAAGAGCCTATGCGCGATTATGAGACCAGGGGGTTTCTTAGTGGTGGCACAGCTCCCCAAAAGCCAGGTAGAATATCAGCTACTTCAAACTTCGAAGAGTCAAGATGACAGAACCGAAGCGCCAACGCCACCTCAATGGCCCGACTTTCTCGATATCTACGGCTTCATTCAGGTGGCCAAGCACTGCAACCAGTCGTACTATGCTGGATATTCGATTATGGTCCGACAGCTGATCTCTCCCTACCTGGAGCTGGTGAAAGACCCGACTACAGCTAAAGGTAGAATTGTCGTAGATCACCTCCTCGTCGTTGGCGGGACCAAGCCATCCAACACTGCAGTGGTGAGGACATTAAAGCAGCGCCTCTTACCTTTGTGCAGGGAATTCTCCTTCAGAGCAACCTTTGACGACGCCAATCCGGGTGTTATGGGCGACTGCACTGCTGCTATTATTCTAACAGACCTCGATGAGCCCCTAATGCCAAACATGACACAACAGACACTAAATCGATTACAAGTGCTCCTTAGGCCTAACATGAAGATTATGTGGCTTACTTCGAATGCACGATTTGGGGATCCTAATCATGCTGCAACATTTGGATTTACGCGGACAGTCTCGGCCGAGATTCCTAGCCTGACATTGCAGATGCTTGATATAGATCAGATTACAGGATCCGGCGACCTCGTAGCCGATAGCTTTATCCGCCTCATGGCGACTACTGGGAATTCTACCGAAGCCCTTCGGACGGACGAGAGAGAAATTCATGTGGAAGGTGGACGCCGAATGATTCCTCGTGTTGTGCCTCTGAAGTTGTCGAATAACAGCATCAACTCTATGCGGCGCGCGGTTTCGAACACGGGTGATAGTCTCAGGGAGACTATCGAAGCTATCCGATGCCCCCTTTCCGGAGACTTGATACGCTACGAGACTCAGATTAAACATGGCTCTTCTTATGATCGACACCTCAGTCAAGTCTCAATTCGAGTTGATTATAGCTCGACGGTATCTCTGAGTCCTGATAACTCAGCTCTGGCTTACATGTGTCTTGGCCAGGACATAGTTACCGGCGAAGTCGTGATGGTCTTGTCTCAGAACAACGCTTCGTACATCCAACCACCGGAGGAGTGGGTATATCCTATCGGATCAGACGTCAATATTGGGCCCCGCTTGATATCACTTTCTATGAGATACTTCGTAGCTGAACTGGTCACCGCCGAAGCCAAAAGGAGACAAGTGGTTCTGATTGATGCTGATTCGCTTCTCGTTGACTGCATAAAAGAAGTCGTATCAGGCCCTGTAACTTGGTATACCACCACACCTTCCAAGCCAGGTGGTGCGAGTGGCCCCCTATTCCTGCACCCGCGTTTATCGGCTAGAGATATCAAGAATATGTTCCCCCCTTCGGAATCAGTTGTATTCAACTTTCAATCTGGGATACCTACGAATCTACTACCACGGATTTCAGATTTACTCCCGGATAGCTACAAATATTACTCTCCCGGTAGCTTACTGGGCCCTCGTACCATCTCCGAAGCGAGTACGCGACGAGACTATTTATGGAAGACCGGTTGGAGAGCGGCACTTTTGAGAGCATTAGGCTCTTATGCTACAAACCCGCGAAGAACTGTCGGCCTCGAAGTGGTATCTCTTTCCGACTTACAATCGCGCTCTAAGATACCATCATCGCAATTCTACGTTATTGACTGGAGGGCGCATCGCAATGTTAACCTCTCTATCAGGCATTTCGCTACAGAGCAGCTCTTTCGAGCAGACAGGACGTACGTGCTAGCAGGGCTAACCAAAGACTTTGGACAGAGTTTATGTTACCTTCTCCTCAAGAATGGCGCTCGAAACATTGTCCTGGCAAGTCGAAGTCCGAAACTAGATCCAAAGTGGATAGAAGAACTATCACACACTTATGATGCTAAGATCGAAGTGCGCAGGTGCGATATAACTGACCTCGGTAGCGTACGGGGATTCAGGGACGATCTATCTCGGTTTATGCCTCCAGTCGGTGGTGTAGCCAATGGTGCTATGGTTCTCGACGATCGTGTCTTCTCACAAATGGATATAGACACGTGGGAGCGAGTGCTCGGTCCCAAGACTGTTGGTTCTCATAATCTACACACCGTCTTTAACGATCCCAATCTTGAATTCTTCATAATGACATCGTCTTTTGCTGCGATCGGTGGCCACCCTGGCCAATCCAATTACGCCACGGCTAATATGTACATGAACGGATTGGCAGGCATGAGACGTCGACTTGGGCTTGCGGGATCAGTGTTGAACATCGGCGTCGTTTATGGCCTTGGATTTCTTCAGCGAGAGAAGGAAGCGCTATACGCTGGGCTGGAACGCGAGGGATACCCACCAATATCCGAGCGCGACATCCACCATATGTTCATCGAGGCGGTCACCACAGGTCGTCCCGGGCAGGGAGGCCCAATAGATCTAATAACTGGCCTTCGTCGATTTGACCCTTCTGACTTAAACCCCTTGCATTGGCATCAGGACCCGAGGTTTAGTCATTATAGCCGCCGAGATAGAGAGGACGTAGGCGTCGCGGTAGAAGGTAGACGCAAAACTCTAAAGGATACGATTGCGACTCTCTCGGAGCCGGATTCCATCTCCGAGTATATTCTCATAGCACTAAAGGAGAGACTACAAACGCTTCTTCAGTTACCCGAACATGCCATATGTCCAAGCCAGAGTATTTCCGACTTGGGTGTAGACTCGCTTGCTGCGGTCGAGATCCGCGGATGGATTTTCAAAGCCGTTGGAAAGGATGTATCCGTTATTAAGCTACTCGGTGGTACCAGTATTCAGAAGTGTAAGTTGGGGGGGCCTTTCTGTTACATTTTCCCCATTTTCTACCTGTTGCTTTTCCCTCTTATCTCATATATTGAGTATATACTCACGAAATCACACTCTAACGTATTCACAGTATGCACAGAGCTCGCCGAACAAGTCATAAATGATCGTATTAAGGAAGCGGCAGAGAACATGGCATGAACGAAACCATCCACTCTTATTTTGACACGAGCCGAGTACCTTAATCAGGGATCAAATACAACAAAACATGATTGCCGTTGGCGAAATGTCATGTATGAACAATCATGACGTGACGCTTCAAGGTGAAGAGGGAATAGACGATTCGTGGCATGAGTTTTAATATAGGCCAGTGAAGCTTATGGAAGGCATCCTCTCCTTTTCCAGGAAGGGCAATTGCTTGTTATTAGATTATAGGTCTAGTATTTCAGGTACATGGCCTAGGAAAACACTGGTAGATTTACCTACCTAGTTCCTAGCTTCTTAGAAACATTACATATAATATAATCTTTGATCTTATGGATGGTTCCAACAGTAATGGTCTATCAAGAGAGATGCACCTCGGCCTTCGAACAGGGGGTTATGACCTTTTGGCTCCAATAATGCACACGGCCGGTGTAGTGTGTCCGGTAGTCGTAGTTGAGACAATTGAATTTATTGATAATTACACTAGCTCGATAGCCGGATAGACTCGCTCAATCATAAACCACCTAGAATAGAGTGCCTAAGTATAGGTGCTCAACGAGTCCGATCCCATATTAATATGGCACATGGCAAACACTCAGGTCTGTCATATCGTTACATCATATACGGTAATACTACCACGGTCTACGCCTTCTCCAGCCTCTTAGCCACAGTGCCCCAGTTGATGACGTTCCAGATGGCATTGAAGTATTCGGCCTTGCGGTTCTGATATTGTAGGTAGTAAGCGTGTTCCCAAGCATCAATACCCAATAACGGGACTTGGTTTCCGATAACCGGGTCCTGGTTGGCCTTGGTGATAACCTGTAAGGTACCAGCCGACTTGTCCTTGACTAACCAAGCCCAGCCGCTTCCTTGAATGCCAGCCAGGGCTGTGTTAATCTGCTTCTGGAGGGTTTGAAAGGAGCCAAAGTCCTTCTCGATGGCGGATTTTAAGGAGCCTTCGGGCTCACCACCACCTCCTTTGTTGTTGGGGGCCAGGTTCTCCCAGAATAGAGTATGATTCTTGTGCCCACCGCCATGGAAGTTAAGTAGAGGAGCAGTGGCCGCTGCTTGGATTTCGTCGCCCTTGGCCTTAGCTTCTTCGATGGTCTCAAGCGCGCTATTTAAGCCGTTGACATAAGTCTGGTGGTGACCCTTGTGATGAAGCTCCATGATCTTGCCGGAGATGTAAGGTTCAAGTGCGCCATAATCATCTATCCAATTAGTATTCGTTGATTGAATTTGTACACAAAGGGAAAAGGACTATCACACACAGGACAGATCAGGTAGGGTCGCCTTGCCTCTAACAAAAGAGGTACTAGTCAGCGCAGCGACGCCGGGTTTCATGGAGCCGATGCGCAAAGCTGCTCGCATGGCGGGGGCTGTCCGGAACAGTGTTGTGGCCATCTTATTATATATCACGCAGATCCTAAATCTCGGTGATCAAGCGTTCAATCCGTAAAAACTGTATTTGAAGCTCGAAAGCTTAAGTACCTAGCTTCGTGATCGGGTAGTGAAAGATTAGTGAAATTAATAGAGAGAGGGAGAAAAATTATGACGTACAAGGAAACGGGTAGAAAGTGTTATAGAGATTATTTCGGTTCTATTACCCCCGGACCGGAAACAATCTAGCCATTCATGTTGCGACGACTTACCCAAGCGCGACGGAGAATGATGTCAATCATATGTAAGTACTTGTGAGATGGACCCGCACGACTCCGTCACGTGGCTCCAAGATCCATTCTGATATTTTAAAATTATATTTATTTTTTATTATATCTATATCTAAGAATATTTATTTTAAAGATTTTTTTATTAAATAAAAAGATTTTTAATCTTATTTTTTTAATATATGTTTTATTAATATTTTATATTTTTATATATAATATTAAAAAAAATGATTAGGGGATCTTAGACCAGAATATATCAAACACAGCACTTGCACCCATAGATACAAAAGCACAGGCCAAGTGTTTGCAACGCCAACATATTAAAAGTAAAGATTACTAAAGAATGAAAAAGCATCTTTCGATTCGTTTCTAAATATTTACGCACAACATGTCCTACTACGACATAGATGCGATACTTACCGATGCTGAAGTGAGTTCAGACGTCCAACCTAAAAATATTCTCTTCTTTTGTTCTTCCAACTGATCCTTTTCGCAAGAAAGTTCCTTGTAAATTCGAGCTCGATGTGCCCGAACTTGGATATCTCGACAACAACCCTTCGCAACCGTTAAAGGCCGGTACCTCGATTGGTCTGCCGCTATGGCTCGCTGAACCTCTTGCTCTTACGAGTAGGTCACCAGGCAGCTCCGAAGAGACTTCTAGTTCATTCGTATCCCTCGACCTTCCTCCATCGCTCTCCAACGAAGTTATGTCTGCATTAAAAGCCGACCCCCGAGCTGTCCCTCTCCGCGACCAATCCCATAATTTTTACGGCCTCGGAACCCGCATGCTTGATGTGTTTGAAGAATGGGAGGTTTGCGCAATTCTTCGAAAGACCTTCGTCACAAGAGCTGCCGACATCGCGCTCCACGCTAGAAAAGCAGGCGCCACCGAAGAAATGGGTGTCGGCACTGGAGAAGAATTCCTAAGAGGCTTAGAGGAGTGGGAAAGGAAATTATTCAGAAAGGCCCACGAGGGAACTAAAGGAACCAAAGAATGGATGGAGCGGGTGAAAAGGCATTGATAATGTAAACAGATGATGTCTCTTGAGCATTATCTTGAAAAGGACTCCTTAAAGGTATGGTATTGTAGTGGGATACTGCTTAGGCGGGTAGATTCCAAGATCTGCTTCTATTATAGGAAACTTCCGATATGATTAATATTTGTTATTTGTAATATTGCCATTCTATGATTCAATATTAATACCTAATGCAAGAGTGGATTACAAACAAAGAGACATGTTTGATACCTATAACTATGGGTATCTATATGTACGCTTCAATTAAGTGCATTTATGTATGTGTCGGACTTCGAAAAGACTTCTATTAGAAAGCTACGTTTTTGAAGGGGGGGG
This sequence comes from Daldinia sp. FL1419, assembly GCA_025201765.1. NCBI lineage: Eukaryota > Fungi > Ascomycota > Sordariomycetes > Xylariales > Hypoxylaceae > Daldinia > Daldinia sp. FL1419. Next base: position 23,465 of record MU623496.1, on the reverse strand, counting down.
GGTTTCAAACGTTAAACTTCTCTTAGAGCCACGTGACAAGTCATGTGGGCCCATCTCACAATATGTATGGGCGTAATATGTATTGAAGATATAAGTACGGGGCTGCGGGGTTGCTGACAATACCAAAGTTCCCCTGCCACCTAAGCCCAAATGCTAACCCAAGATGGTAATATTGAACAGTCCAAGCTCTTCTAGCGTTCTTTAGGCTCAATTATCAATTCAACCCTATTAATTCATATTAATTCTATTAAAATTAATTAAAATATTAAAATATAATATTTTTAATTTATAAAATTATAAAAAATAAAAGTTAATTATTTTATAATTAATTTATATAATTTTAAATCCTTTATTTATAAGTTATTATATAATATAGGATTATATTTAATTTTTTATTTTATTTAATTAATACGTGATATGGCTTGTGCTTTGAATGCATTTTATAAAATATTTCTTTTTTAATTTTAATTAATTTTTAATTAATTTAATTATATAAATTTTATTTTTATAAATTTAAAAGATATATATAAAATAAAATAAATATATATATATAATATTAATAAAATTATAATTAAGAAATTAAGCCTAAAGTGTCCTAATACAAACTTGGATAATACGCTTTGCCATATTGGGTTAACATTTGAGCTGAGGTGGCAGGGGAACTTAGGTTGGTATTATCAGCAACCTTGTATTCATATACTCAATAGATTCAACAACAACAATTCCAATCGACAACTTCCACCTGCAAACTTGCAAACACATATTTCCAACTTTTTATACATTCATTCAACTAACTTAGCAGCATGTCCTTCGATCCCGGTAGAATATCCAAAGCCGATGCAGCTATCTATTCATCTTCGTCCTCTGATAACGATGATGAAAATGAATATTTACAACCTTCAGTCAATCCGCAAGCCAACGAGTTTTTTGACTTGAACCCTCGCAAACGAAGACGAACCGGTCGCAACGCCAAGGAAAGCGCCGCGCTGGGAATCTTCGGGTCCGATAGCGAAGACGACGGCCTTGGGAAGAGGTGGAAGTCTAAGAAAGACTTACGCCATAAGAGCATGGCCTTTGTTTCCGCTGGCCAGGAAGACCTAAACCAAAACATAAACGACGAATCTAGCAATGCCGACAAATTCCAAAACGAGGGTAACGGCGAAGATGCGGACGAAGAGCAGCTCGGTGACCGTCTTGGTCTAGGTACTACACCCGGTTCAAAACCGAACTCTTCGCAAATGCAAGAAAATAGCGACGAGAGCGACGAGGACGACGATATGATAGGAGTTGGCCTAGGGTTTGGCGTCAACACGCGCATGACAAGCCGAGCTCCTAGCGCCTTGCCACAGACTGTGCCCTTCGCCAGCGAGACGCCGAGCAAACCTCCACTGTTCAAATCAAGATACGACGGGAGCACGCCCCTAGGGAAAGGGTTCGTTCCTTCTTCCGCGAACGAACCTGTCCTGAAAGCAAATCTCAGCGATGATTCCCCAACACCTCAAACTCTCAAAGCGAGTGCCTTCGGTGGAAATAAATCCAAGTCATTTGCAGCTCGAATGATGGAAAAGATGGGTTACGTAGAAGGACAAGGTCTAGGTGCCAATAGTCAGGGACGAAGCGGTATAATTGAAGCAACGCTACGCCCACAAGGCGTCGGTCTCGGCGCCGTCAAGGAGAAGTCCGAAAAAGAACTCAAAGAAGAAAGGCGACAGGCCCGCATACGAGGGGAGGTTGTTGACTCGGATGAAGAAGGAAAACTAAGACGCGAGAAGAGAAAGAAAAGGAGTCCAGGCAGTGCGATCGGCAGTGGTGCGAGCAGTCCTAGGAAGTCTAAACCTAAATATCTAACTATCACCGATATTCAAAAAGCTGCGCCGGGGCTACAAATTCCAGACGCATTTACACCAATATTAGATCTTACCGGGAGAAACCAAAAACTACTAACATCTAGTTCTAGCTTACTGACTCCCAAGGGTAGTAGCGGAACAGCCACACAGACAGAAGCGCATAAATTGGCAAGGCGCGCTCAAGGAGACCTCGCGGCCTTCGTCGAAGAATGGAGGAGTTTAGAGGAGCGCAAGACATGGCTTATTACGGAGGAAGCCCAGCGCCAGCAAGAACTTATCGAGCTTGAAAGCGACTTCGCTGGTCTTGATATTTTTTCATCCATCCTAGATGGGGTCAGTAAAGCCTCTCGTAATAGAGACTGGGACCAGGTGATATCTGGACTTAAGAAAGCCGAGTCTGCGGTATCAACATACGACAACGACGAGTTGGCTGCTCTTGCGGCCTCCGCTATTCATCCTTTTCTAAGAGATGCAACTCAAGGTTGGCAGCCGCTAGAAGATCCAAGGCTAGGCAATTTTGCTTCAGATCTCTCTGATATTCGGGGAGTATTAGGCCTTACTAAATCCGCCAGTCAGAACGCCGTTGCGAAGTGGCGGGATCCCGAAATTGACGGTACACATCGTCAACATATAAGATCAGCTACACCTTGGGAAAGTATGATATACCAAACAATCTTCCCTAAGCTTGTAACGGCCATTTCTCAAGCTTGGGATCTTCATGATGCGACATCACTCCTAGACTTTTTCGAAAAATGGGAACAGCTTCTACCCGAATTTGTCCGTTTGCAACTTATTGAGCAAGTAGTGAAGAGACTGGAAGGTGGCGTCAGTAACTGGAAACCAAGGAAAAGGCACGAGAATTTGCATATGTGGATATTCCCTTGGCTCCAGTATCTTCCAGCCCACCACCTGGAACCTAGGGGAACTGGGCTTATTGGAGATGTAAGACGCAAGTTCAAACATCTACTTGACATATGGGATTATTCCAAGGGTGTAATCCCGGGTCTGAAGCAATGGAAAGACGTATTTCGCCCGACTAAGGAACAGGACCAATGGAGGCCTCTAGTTATGCACCATCTTCTCCCAGGCCTCTCCCGATATCTACGAGTCAATTTTCGCGTCGACCCGAGCGACCAAGAACCCTACCTTGAAATCCTTAACGGTGTTTTTAAATGGACAGATGTCATTTCTGCTTCTCTTGTGGGCGAGGTTATAGTTTCAGAAGTGTTCCCCATGTGGCATGACATCCTCTACAAATGGCTCACCAGTGCCGACGCCAATTACGAGGAAATTGGCGCCTGGTTCGAGTGGTGGAAAGACCAGGCGATACCCAACGATATCTCATCCCTTCCAAGCGTCTCTGCTGAATTTGAGAAAGGTGCCAATATAATTGAGACTGCCCTTGATCTTAGTACGGATGCCAAGAGTAAGCTTCCTCGACCTCCCGCACATCAACCAAAGCCCCGCTCTCATAGGCAGAAGGCAGACAGGGGGCCTACGCCTACACCCCTACCGCAGCAGATCACAGGTAAACCAGAACCTACTTTCCGGGGCGAAGTAGAGGATTGGTGCCAGGAAAACGACCTTCAGTTCATTCCAGCCCGTAAAGCTAACGAGGAGGGAAAACACTACTTTCGTATCACAGCTCGTATGGATGGTAAGGGTGGCGTTTTGGCATACTTTAAGAGCGGCGATCTATTAATTGTTGAATCTCGAAAAATCAATTTGGAATTGAAACGGGATATCAAGGAAGATTGGGGCCTATTAATCGAGCCTTTATACCAGGAGGTAGAGCAGGCAGGAAGAAGGTAAAGATATCCATCCATGAGTTAGAAGAGCCCTGATACAAGGGGATGATAGCTCCAACTAGAAGATGAGTGCCCTGTGCAGATTAATACATTAATTAAGGGACGACCACATCAATCCACCCACGTGTAGGTATCTTTTATGTAGCTCTCTACCCATCTATAGGTAAGTATCCCCTGCGTACCTAGGTGATAGGTATCGAGCGCTATTACCCCAATATTCCTCCTCGTGCAATTCAATAGACGTTCCTTCTATGAGGCTTCTCGTAGAAGTCACCAGTTTGTAAACCTTGAATGTTCATCCTCTCCTTTCCCCTTTTCCCTCTTTTCCTTCAAGAATGGGAAGCTTCAGCTGATGGCGCAATATTTTCTTCCTTTTTATTTTCCTCTTCTACTCCGCAACTTTTCTTCCCTTTCACCTTCATCTTTTTCATCAATTTCTTCACCAATATTAATCATTCCACGTTGTGACAGGACCGCATTTTTTTTCTTTTCGTCTTCTTTTCCCCCCAGTCAGCTTCGATTCTAAAAAGCAAGACCTTTTCTTTTTTTTTTTTTTTCTTGGTCTCCTCCATAACCTCGAATATTCCCCTTAGTTAGGCTTGGCTATATGCCCTCTATTGCTCAAGCTACCATGATTTATCTTGGAAAGCTAGCATTATCGGGATTTATCCTATCGCGCTTGATTTCAGCGCATCCATTGATCCCGGAGGAAAGAGACTACCCAAATTACAACTCTGGACGATACATCGTTACGCTCAAAGATGGACTAGCCGCGTCTGACGTAGAGCAGCATATGGAACGGGTGGCTAATATATATGCCAATAGAAACTCGCCCACGGTAGAAATAAGAAGGCGATGGAATATTGGGTCCTGGAATGCCTACTCATGTGCCATGGATGGCGACACCCTCTCCCAGGTCACCAGGGATGAAGCCGTGGAGTTAATTGAAGATGATGGAACAATTTCTCTTATGAAACATACAGTTCAACGCGATGCTCCTTGGGGACTAGCTGATCTCTCTCATCGGATAGCGAATCACACGGATTATGTTTACGACTCAAAAGCTGGAGAAGGCATGTACGCGTATATACTGGACACTGGGTTGCTAACTACTCACGACGAATTTGAGGATCGCGCCTATCTAGGCTACAACGCTGTGGGTGGTGCATTTGCGGATGATGTTGGTCATGGGACGCACGTCGCAGGTATCATTGCCGGCAAAACATAGTAATCCCAACCCGCATTTCTTTTTTTCTTTTTTTTTTCTTTTTTTGTTAATATTGATATAATTACTGACCCTTCTGCAGTGGCGTCGCCAAAAAAGCAAAGCTTGTTTCGGTCAAAATCTTTGCGGAGACGAGGTCTTACACGTCAGATCTACTCGAGGGGATTCACTGGGCCGTTTCCAATATCACGGCCGAGAACCGTCAAAGTGCATCAATCATTAACATCAGTGCGGGAGGAGCCGCTCGTGAATCCGTCAACCGGGCAGTCGACCAAGCATATGAACAGGGTGTGTTGACCATCGTAGCGGCCGGAAATTATAATCAAGATGCTCGAAATTATTCTCCGGCGTCGGCACCAAACGCCATCACTGTCGGTTCCGTCGGAAAGGACCACACGCGCTCCATTTTCAGCGATTGGGGTGAGCTAGTTGATATATTCTCGCCAGGCGAATAGATAACGTCAGCGTGGATTAAAACCAACCAAGATACGGCCACTCTTAGCGGCACAAGCATGGCTACGCCTCACGTATCGGGCCTCGTCCTTTATTTGAAGAGCATTATACCTTATCGAATGAAAACTCCGGGCGAGAGTGTCGACGTGCTACGGGAATTGGCCACAGATGGGGTTGTAGGGGATCCCAAAGGCTCCAAAAACATGCTAGCCTTCAATGGTAACGGAGTAGTCATCTTCACGGGCGACTTGGAGGAGAGCCTCGCTAATATAGGTTACAAGTAGCCTGTCCATACCTATAGGCTGGACTGCAATGCAAGGTCCATGTTGTGAAAGATTCGCAATAACGGTATGGAACTTGGCGTTCAACTTCCGTCACTACGTCTAGGGGTTAATACGACTAAGGGTTAGTCCGAGTATGTCTTAGATTAGTAGCAGTAGCACAGTAATACACATTGGGTTAAATCATTCATCCGAAGCCCCTAGAACAATTGTTTGCCATAAGCCACACATAGAAAGGGTTTGCGCGGGGTCTCTAAAAGAGGTAGCTACCACATTTTGTCCGTACCGGGAAGGGTTGTGGTCCGGGGGGGGGGGTGGTTATTATCAGATGCCCAGTGCGTAATATCTACACCATAACCATATACATAACTTAGCCTATACACTCGATTCAATGATCTACTCTCTTAACGCAAGAAAATATATAAGCTTACCTCAAGTAAGGGCTCGAGAAAAGGGATAATAAAACTACCAGCTTGCAACGATGAACGAAATAAGCCGGATTTGATAGAGGTCTACCTAATGAGCCATCCAGAAACATGCATAGAAGTATAGACGTATGTACTCTCCTATGGACCAAGAAAGGACTCGTTCGTCTGAAACAAAATCGGGTCTAGAGAATAACTCTTCCTGGGCAAGAAGCCTTCATAGCACATTGCCAAATAAATGGCCTTGGCTTAGGCCCGAATACCATTATAGGGTAGCATCATCCACGCGGCCCACGATGGAGTCGCGTCTGTAAGCTATTATCGTGGTGCAACCTGAACATGAATTCGAGATCACTCCGTAAAGCTTTGGTAGCAGTTCGCATTTGGTATCTTTATTGTTTCCAGGAATGGATAGGAAATTCATGATATAACATTCCCCCATTTCACACAACTCTTTACACACCCCAGGAACGACCCAACATCTAATAGAACAAGCCGACGCACAACACGGTACCGCCACCTAAAATACAATGTTCAGTAAACGCCTCCACGCAGGCATTGCGGCGAGCCGCTCGCGGTAGCTATTGATCTCGGCCCAATCAACTTCTCGTCGTCCAGTGTCTACATCGATCTGGTGCGTGCGCAACCAACCAGTACGCTTCCACGAATAACCAATGACCCAGAACAGCATCACGACTGGGAGTGCGAGATACTGCTCAAAGAATCCTGCTGCGTCGTTGATACCTCCTTTCGGGGGGCAGATAGCGACGAACAACTGGAGACAAATTAGCAACTCCGTCAGGCTACGTAAGGAAGAGTAGTATTTACCTGAGCAATTAATACCAATACAACTAGAATTAATCCAATCCACGATCCCCAAACGCCACCGATCGCTTTGAATGGGATTTCATCCAGGGTATGGCCGTGGTATGCCCAAGCCTTGCGGAACCGGATATGCGCCAGACAGATGGAACCCCAGGTAAAGAGGGCGGCGAGACCTGATAGGGCCTGTAGCCAAGTAAAAACGTCAGGGCCAGCAGCAGCCAAGTTGATATACGCCAGGAGACCGAAAAGGAGCAGAAGACCGACGGAGAACGTAGGACGACCGCCTCGGTCAACGTACGTAAAAATCTTAGGGGCGTAACCCTGTTGGGCGAGAGCGGTCAAAGTACGGCTTCCACCGTAAACACCGGATACACCGATGGAGATAACCGAGACCAAGATAATAAAATTCATGAAGTGATCGAATCCGATCAGGTTAGCATATTTTCCAACTAATACGAACGGCGATGCCGTAACGTCATTCGAGCCCGCGTTGAGCAGATGAGAGTCGTTGCTAGGAATTAAGAGACCGACAAAGGTAAGGCCAAGAATATAGAACCTGTGATGGCATGTTAGAAATCGACACCAGTATAAGGATGTCTTAGCTATAGACAACACGGGCAACCTACAGAGTAATACGCCAAAAGACCTGCTTGATAGCACCGGGAAGAGCTTTTGCAGGGTTGCGAGACTCAGCAGCAGCCAGACCAACCAGCTCGGTTCCGCTAAAGGAAAATGCAGCGGTAACGAATACAGCGCAGAAGCCGCGGAAGCCGTGTCGGAATGCACCAGGGTCATACCAAAGGCGTGCACCATAGTATTGGTCGTACCGGCTCCCGTCGGGGGCGCCTCCAAGAACGCAAACGAGTGAGATGAACATGAAGACGACAGTCGCAGTAAGCTTTAAAAGCGAAGCCCAGAACTCTTCCTCGGCGTAACCAAGAGTTCCAAAGATGTTGACTATGATGAGAAAGACGTAAAAGACGGTGATCCAGACACCGGGACTAACGTCCGCGTTCCAATAACCAATCGAGATGGCGCAGACGGTAAGCTCTAGCGGAACGACGACAGCCCATTGCAAAACATAATTCCATCCCATTGCGAAACCCCAGGAAGGATCAATGAAGCGAGTCGCATACGTATAGAAACCACCAGAGATGGGAAACATGACAGCCAGTTCACCGAGAGCATAGACTGTAAAGCAGAAGCGACAGTTAGAATCATATCATATCACACAATATACGAAGATTGCTTATATAAAATACGTTCACATACCGACATTAAACATCATGACGCCGATAATGAAGAAATCGATCAAAAGAGTTGCAGGTCCCTGTAAACAACATCTCGGTCAGAGTTAAACGTCGTAGAGGACAAGAGCGCGAGATAGAGATGCTTAAAAGCTAGGTTCTGACGACTTACACCCGTAGCTAAGGCACTACCAGAACCGACGAAGAAACCAGCACCGATGGAACCACCGATGGCAATCATGTGCAGATGTCGCGGTTTCATGCTTCGATCGAGCTCGACAATGCCAGTGCCGTAGTCACGCTTTTTGAAGGAGTCGAAATTTAGGCCGTTGCGCGTCGCCCAGTTCCCGGATCTCTGGGCACCTTCATCCCCCGTGAGCACCGGGCTCGAATAACTAGGGGGTCCGGCATCCTTCTCATCTTTGCTGCCACTGCTGGCAGCAGGGTCGGAGGACACCATTTTACCGGCAGGATTATTTAATAAGCGCAACAACGAGGATGGTGATGATGAAGATGGTGATGATGATGATGAAATAGCCAAGGTAATGGCGCTGTAAGAAGGGGGACGGAAGAGAATGGGAAGAAGAAGAGGAAGAGAAAATAGCGACTCTAATTAACGAGCAAGCAGTCGAGAATGCGATGATATACCTTTTGGTCAAGCTGAAGGCCAGCCACTATCTAACCTAGGTAAGATACAAGCCCGAATTACAGAGGTGAAAGGAGGAGCGAGACGATGCTACAGCAAGTAAAAGTTACGAGTGCGCTGCCCGGGGGGAGTGTTTATTTATTATTGAATAGCAGAGGGCTTGTTATTTATCATCTCTCGGCAAAGCTACTTGTACAGTGGGGGATTGATTGTATAGAGGTGAGTAGGTAGGTTAGGTACTCTCATTTGTCCTACGTACGTTCTACATAGTAGTATGTCTACATCCTACATCCTACATCCTACATCCTGCGTCCTACATTCTGTATTTTACTCTAGCAAGGATCTTGATAGGACCGGTGGATCAGTAGGCTACGTGCAGAATTGGGGGAGGGAGGGGGGACCCTAGCAAGCTTTTGGTGGCCAAGCAGCTAGAGATGCCTATTATCAAGCAGTCAAGGTAGGCTGGTAGGTTAGGTAGGTAGTCAGTCCATTAGGTTAGAAACGAGAGATACCACATAAGAGGAGGACTAGGTTAGTTCGTTACCGAGATGGGCGAGTAATTAAGGACGTAGGCAATTACTATAATTGTAATCATAATTATAATCATGATTCTACCTATTACCTACCTATCTATTAGTGCTGTCCACATAGTAGCTTACTTCCTATCTATCGTGTATGTCGTATCTAGTTATCGTGTATACATAACGTTATATATCCAGAGGCCACCCATACCTATTTGGTATACATATTGCAAGAGGGCACGAGATATTGGGTTTGATAACCTGGATCTAGGGTATCCTCGAATCAGGCTAGAAACCGTTGGGGAAGGGTCTAGGTTAATCAAAATCCAGACCATGGGATACTTGTCCGTGGAAGCAATCTGACGACTCGCGTGATGTGTAGCATCCATCTTGGCCACCCGAACCCAGTCAACCCAAAAACTCGTCGTGGCCACCCCAAGAACAGCTAGGATGAACACGGTCGCGATCGTACCTAGTGTAATTACGTAGGTACGCAGCTCCTTCGTCGTCTCTCGTCTCTCGTCTCTCGTCTCTCGTCACGTATATATTCGAATGCGTATTTTACATTGCATTCTTTGTCTAACGTCAAATGTACCTCTCTCCTGCCCTCTCTCTTTTTCATGCCCATGTGTTAGGTACGCTTACACACACACACACATATATATATATATATATATATAGGTAGGTATATTTACCAAAGGTACCCCGTATAATATCCCGCTACGGTGATCTAGAAACTCGCTAGTACGCACGTAAATAGCGTCACTTGCAACAAAGTTAGTTAACTATGTGGAAGACAAACTTGGTTTTATGACGATATGTGAAACGAGAGAAGAATGGTTCAAAAATGAGGAGGGGAGAGGGGGGGCAGAGAGAAAAAGCTCCCCACTGCCCACGACCCATGTCCACTGTCTGTCCACTGCTCAACTCCCCACTGCTCACTGTCCACTGCTCACTGTCCACCGCTCACTGTCCACTGTCCAATTCGACTCAGGCTTATCTCCGTTATCAACTCTCGAATGGTGTTAGGTACCTGTTATACTACGTATTTTCTTCCATTTCTCCTTTACCACCCTCCCCAACCCCTGTCCAAGTCCATAGTCCCTTGTCTCCGGCCCGAAAAGGATTCTTGGATTATACCTACATAGTACGTTGATTGACTGGTGCTCGTTAAAGCGTTAAACCTCAGCTCAGATTCAGCTGGTAGCCAATGCTGACCATGTCATGACCGCATACTTTAAAAAAAAAAAAATATAAAAAATAAAATTAAAGAAAGGCCGGCCTCAATGCTCGAGTATCTCTATCATTCTTCATTTTCGATTACATCAACGATAAGCTTCTAGACTTATTACTATGATAACGCTAGCATCGCATTTAACCTTTAGTCTTAGCTGTAAAGCTTCCTCCTTGACGATAGCTCATCCCCTAGGAAGTTCTCCAGGTTGCCAAGCACACTCGATCGTGGCCGAGTCGCCCCTAGACTAGTCTAGTATATCTCAGGTAGTTTACTAACCCATCTACTTAGCTTGCGTGCCTGCTTGATTCCGCGGTATGTCAGGATGTACACTATATAACTGTCTACGTTAACTCGGCGGATAGGAGGGTTTATCTAAACTTCTGGGGAATGGGGAATAATAGCGACTCTACAAGATACGGTAGGCCCATCATCGCCGTTCCGGTCGCGTTTATCAAACATCCTTAGATATTAGAGAAGGGGGCTACAAGGATACCTGGTAAGGTCCCCAAGGGTCTTCTCTGCGTTTGTGTACGTACCTGATAAGGAAGGGGGAAAAGGAAGTAAATAAAATGAAATAAATCATCATGACTCTAGCCGGCTGAGACTCAGAGACCAAGAGCTTGTCCCATTTCCTTAATTGCGCTGCGCTGCGCCGCAGAAGGATATTATTACCTAGGCAGGTACCTAAGGCAATCCGAGAAATGAGACGTACAATACATGGATGTGGTTTCGACACGACAGGAAATGAGGAATGAGAATGATAAGAATGATCTCTCTTTGATTATCGTGTCAGAAAACCCATTTGCACCCTCCCTCGTGTTCTGTATCCATACCATCTACATACATACCACCCAGGTAGGGCTGTTTGCTAGCACACAGCGTATTGATCGCGCAATTCTCTAACACACGATACGCGGTAATCTTTCTGACGCCCAGGCTTGGTAAAGTAAGTCTAGGCTTCGAGCCCGCTGGTAGAGACATAGCCAACTAATCATTGTAAATTCATATCGCCCCTGCTTCTGTATAGTATCGGAGGTGCACCTACGTAGATCGGTAGGGGCCACGAGAAGGGAAGACGAGGTAAACGAGCGTTGTAGAAAAGAGCTGCTCTCTTCTATCTAATCTATTGACACTTTTTGTTGGACCGATTATTTGTGTATGGAGAGGGGAACCATGGTTTGGAAATACTTTCTCCCCTGCAAGTTTCTCCAGTGTGTTGATCAAGGCGCTGCTCAAGGCGCTTACATCCCAAATCCTTATTTGAGATAATGGTATAACCATGAGGAACCGTTCCCCGTTTCTGCTTATATAGAGAGAGAGAGAGAGAGAGAGAGAGAGAGAGAGAGAGAGAGAGAGAGAGAGAGACAAGAGAAGAAAAGGCAACCACAGTTATTCGAATATATAGCTTGTTCTATTAAAAAAATATATGCCTCATTAGACCTCAAAAGTCAAGTACTCAAGACGCATGCGCGTTATAATATATTCCATTGCTCGATTGACTGCACATCAAGAAGCAAGGGTACCTACTTTCTAGACAGCGGTTGGGTAAATGTGTATAGGATATTTCTAGAAGAATTGGTCTGCTACGCGCGTGTGACGGTCAATAGTCAGTATGTAGTAAGATAATACTTCTTCGGGCTATCCCAATACCAATATCATATAATAAATATTCCTTTGGTATCAGCGTGGTTACCAGGTAGATATTCCAAGATAATACTATGCCCCTACCTAATCCGAAAAGAGCCGCGCGGACTTGGGCAGCTGAGAGAAGCACTACGTACCGTACGTGGCCGACAATACATACTAGTAATACAACATAACTACCTACCTACACGTAGTTAGTAGGTAACGTAGTATTGTTCCAGAACAATTCGTTAATGAAAACATTAGCCATGGAACTTGCTCGCCAGTCTCACAAGACGACGAGACGACGAGACGACGAGACGACGAGACGACGAGACACCAGACAATACCGTCCCCTCTCAACTCCATCGGAAAAGTAATAATAATACGTTTATCGAGTTTGATACAATATCTGTGGGCGCTCGACATTTTCTCGTCTCGGTCGGTCAGACCCGAGTAACCATCCTCAAAAGAAGGCAAGCTCGAAATGTAACTAATTAACTAACCTTAGCACAAATACTAACCTAGGTTAGTTGTTTGCGCCCCATGCGTATACCTCCCGGTAGAACGCGTGCTGCCGTACATTAGGTTACCAACCCAATTTACGGAGTAGCAAGCTCTAGAACCCGATGTTGCGGGAGCATGCCCTAAAAGGATTCGGTGTAGCTCGCGGGGTGACGACCCTTATGTACAGTTGTCCCCCTTGGCAGACTAGCGTACCGAGTGTATCTCGGTTATGTACGTTCAAATCGAGACAGAGGGGAAACAAGGAGGGGGGGGGGGGGGGGAGGGTTCAAGAGTGTCCGATATATCCTAACGGGTCTACCAGGATAACCCTGCGTATCGAGAGAAAAGACAGGGAGGCCGGGAGGGTTAGGGGTGGAAACCAAAATCCAAAGCAAAGGAAACAGACTGACAGATTACATACAGACAGGACAGATTAGAACCTATTGTCGTATTGGCTGGTTATTTGCGTCCAGGCCATTTCTCGTACGTAATAATATAAGTAGCCGTTGGCCATGGTCAAGGGATACATACAGCTTTCGTGTGGGGTCCGTTGGAATGTGGAGGATGCGGAGAGAGATATTGCCCCCTCGACTCCTCGACTCCTCGACTCCTTGACTGGCGGACTACGGTAAGCTACTGTACAAACCAGAATACAACCTAAGCACCGCCGCCAAGGATACGGTTTACATACACTACACTACACTACACTATATATATATGACTATGACATATTACGCATTATTTTATCATGCATGTAACCATAAAACCGAAAGGCCAAGGATCCAGGTTAACCTGCAACTGGAAATGATGGAGAAAGTTGGGCAGCAGACGTTAGCATTGCAGATACCATATCGACATAATCCGCGGGCTCGGATAAGATCTAGCTTCACAAGAGCCTCATTTATACGCCATATATGCTAAAGCACTCGATAAAGAAGTTTCAATAAGGTTAAAGCCACTCAGCCGCCTTTAAATCCTCAGATCCCGGTCTCTTTATTAGCACGGTTAGCACGGGCAGCGTAGGTCACACAACAGCTACACTGCTAACCGACCACCGCCACTCGAGAGCCCAGAATGGTATGGTTCCCTTTAGGATCCTTTCAGCTGTGCCGTAGAAGAATATCGGCACGGCAAGGGGGGCGGGGGCGGGGGGCGATGATGCGGTGCGTCGCCTTCTCGGGAAAACGTAGATACATATGTAGACATCTTCAACCCAGGCACAAATCCGTATAGGTATTGCCACTAATTCGACGACACCATCATACTCTAAACTACCATGAATAATTACTCGGCGGTAAAGTAATTTACTCGACGTAGGCCGCGATTATGGGAACTAGTGGCCCCCAAAGTTTTACCACGTCGTTTCCGTGAGGTTCGGCGACGCGCCGATCAGGCGCTTCGTCCTGCGGTGCCACTTGTTGGCTCAACCATTGTCGCCATTCGTCGTCGACTATGCGCCATCTACGTAAAAGGATTAGCAGGTTCGGATTTCCAAGTAATATCGAAGACAATGCGAAAAGTACTGCTTGGTTTATACGGGTATATATATATATACCTATATATATATATCGGACGAGGTTCCTCTCTTCGGGATACAACATACTCATCTGGCACTCCACGAGGAATACTTCGACCCATATGTGCATCGCTTGACCATGAGTCCATCTGTCGTAGTCTTTCCTCTAGCATACAGGATCGTGAGCCAGAATACTCCTGACAGGCCCTCATGAGGAACAACTGATCCTTGGTTCCACGGCAGGATTCCCTTATCTTAGATTCGGCCCTTAACCCACTTAGCAAATCTCTAACGAGTTCGAGCTCTTTTTTTGACGCTTCAAGGTCCCGTCTAATGGTCTTTTTCGCGATAATAAGCCAGTTGTAATTATTCCCAATGGTTTCTACCGCCTCTTGCTCCACGAGTAGCGGCGATTCGAGTCGTCGACTATAGGAGAGCTGGTGCTTAGAAAGATACATTTGAATTCGTGCGTAAGGAAGTTTTTACTATTTCATAATTGTAAGAGTAACTTTGTATGAAGCGTCTTATATTTGATTACCAGTCGTTATCTTTGCTTGTAGTAATGGTGAAAAGGTAACTGTGGATATACGCACTTGTACAATATCTTCTTGCTCGGTAGGTAATAGCCCAATCCCCGTCTAATATTAGTATATCCTGATTCTAGATCGTCACCTAGATCAGCCAATAAAAGGGATATTGTTTGAATGCGTAAGTAAAACATAAATATTCGCGGACAAAGAGTTGTTGTACTTTAGGGAACCTATGGCATAGCCTAACAAAGAAGACAGCCATTCCGCAGATACGTCTAGCAATGTCCCAAAAACAACAGGATATCAGCCCAATACCAATGCAGCAGGATGAGTTCTCTAGTAAAAAAACAATAAATAAAAAAAAAAGAAAGAAAGAAAATAAAAAGGCAATTGATATATCACCTCATAGTTCTTAGCACAGGTGAAAGGATTGATAATATACAAATTTGGTGGTTTACTAAGATGTCTGATGATTCGTTGGGCAGTACAACAGTAGAGTAGACGGAAATATAGCCAGATACTCACATAGAATATAATATTATCTTTCTATGCTTCCTTCGCCTTGCCAAAGATATCTATCAACAGGATATCCCCTTAACTGACGGCAAACGACACATCCATTATGTAATGACCACCCGTGATGCAAAAATGAACGGCTATGAGTTACTAGTTATTAGGCGGATATATATATATATAAAAGCTTTACCCTTGAGTCCGTTTTACATACCAACTTCGTAGAAAGGGGGTCGGATCAAGGGACAAAGGTATTGAAAACAGGCGTGTCCGTTATCTTTCTCTCTAACCAAATATTATCCGTCACAATGATTGTGTTGTAGAAAGGATTGAAGGTCTTATAATATCATACCAACTCCAGAATGGTATACAATCATTGGGATCTATCACATGTACCTCCTATTGTTAGGTTATTTAGGTTTTAAAAATGTGTATAGAACATTTAGAGCGGCACCATTGCTACGAATGTCAACACGAATTTAATCACCGAGCAGTCACCAGGCCTTGCGCCAAAGCTGGCAAAAGGAATTGCCCAAAGGTTAAGCAACTACACGATGTAGTCCTGAACCAAGAAATATGCGATACTTGCAAAGGATGCCGAAAAGCTGAAGAAATCTGCCAGCAGAAGATACACCGGCAGATTCCATTATATTTCAAATTTATCAAAGGGAAGTATATAAGGCAGGATTTTTGGTAGTTTAAATTTAGGTTATTATTGAGAGAAAATTTAGAAATGAAGGATTAAAATGGGTAATTAAATATAAGGGTAATAAGTTGGGCCATATTAATGTTATTATTTATTATTAAAATCTAAATTATTTGGCTCTTTTTTTGTCCCCTTATCCAGGACGAAATCCAATATATTATACTAAAACTCTTCCAATAAATTATTATATAATATTAATAAAAATTAATAAAAATTAATAAAAACTAATAAAAATTAATAAAGTGGTTAATAAGTTAATAAAGGATAAAAAAACATATTAAAAATTTAAAATTTAAAAAAATATTTATAATTGAATACATCCTTATTTAAGTTAATAAAACAGGAAAACAATTTATTTATATTAAATTTAATTTTTGCAAAATATGCCTTAACCCTATACTTTTATCGTACGACATTTTATGGTTTTAAAAATTAATAATTCTATACTTAAGAATTTAAGCTAATTAAACAAAAAAACAACTTCTAAAGAGTTCTAAAAGTAATTCTTATAAGATATGCCTTAACCCTACATTTTTATTATACAAATCTCTATAAAAAAATTAATAATTTTATATTTGAAAATTTAAACTAATTAAATAGGTAAATAATTTTTAAAGGTTTTTATATTAAATATAAACTTTAATTAAACAAAAGTTTTTGTAGGACATACCCTACAATTTTATCATATAAAATTTTATAAAAAAATTGATACTTAGGTACATCCTAAACTAATCAAATAAAAAAATAAATTTTAAAGAATTTTAATAATTTTTATAGGATATACCTTACAATTTTATTATATAAATCTCTATTAAAAATTAATAATTTTATACTTGAGAACTTAAATTAGTCAAATCAAAATTAATATTTAAAACCCCATATATTAAATATAAGCTTAAATTGAATAAAAGC
This sequence comes from Daldinia sp. FL1419, assembly GCA_025201765.1. Classification (NCBI taxonomy): domain Eukaryota; kingdom Fungi; phylum Ascomycota; class Sordariomycetes; order Xylariales; family Hypoxylaceae; genus Daldinia; species Daldinia sp. FL1419. The sequence continues at coordinate 6,643 of MU623496.1, read as the reverse complement.
TTAAATTAAATAAAAACTTTTACAATTTTATTATATGAAATTCTATAAAAAATTAATAATTCTATACTTAAGAACTTAAATTAATTAAATAGAAAATAACTTTTTAAAATTTATTTACATTAAATAAAAATTTTAATAATTCTTGTAGAATATACCCTAACCCTACACTTTTATTATATAAAACTTTATAATTTTAAAAATTAATAATTCTATACTTAAGAATTTAAATTGATTAGATAAAAAAACAACTTCTGAAAGCTTATTTATATTAAATATAAACTTTAATAACTCTTATAAAATATGCCCTACACTTCATCATATAAATCTTTATAAAAAAAATTAATAATTGGGTATATCTTAATTTAAGCTAATTAAATAAGAAAATAATTCTTAAAGGCTTATTTATATATTAAAAAATGTTAGATTGGCAGATTTTATCCCAGTTTTATTATCCCAATTTATTACTATAAAAAATTAACAATTCTATATTTAAGAACTTAAGCTAATCAAATAAAAAAACAATTTTTGAAGGTTTATTTATATTTTAAAAAACCTATAGAAACCTTAAAAGGGTTGGCTCTATGGAAGTTAATAAGGTCTTGCAACTTCAATTACGTAATTATATTACAACCCTCTGTAAAGGGGGGGGGGGGGGGGGGGGGGGGGGGGGGGGGGGGGGGGGGGGGGGGGGGGGGT